>CM061136.1:63749417-63972389 GCA_030789695.1 Scilla litardierei
CCCGAAACCCTAGGGTTCATTTCCGCCGCCAGGTTGTTTCTATTTAAACCTCCGACTCTTTTCATTCTTCTTTCATTTCTTCTGAGCCATTTTCTCCCCCAAATCATCCTCCAACACTTCCCCAAGCCATTCATTCTTCCTTTGGATCTTCCCTCTCGCCATTCTTGCACCGGCCACCTTCCTTTAGGCCGTCGGCCAACCCCAAAACCCCACAAATCCCTATTTCTCCATATTTCCTCGCCATTTTCAGATCTGAGCCATAGTTCTCCGGATCGTTCTTCCGTTGCCATGCTTGCTCGGCATCGTTCTTCCGCTACGATACGGTTGTAAATCGATCCTTTAATATTCTCATAACCCACATGGTGATTTTTGTTAAACCCTAATAAAAATGGATATTAGACGTCGTAGATTCAATTATAAAACTGGATTGGTTATTGTTCTGATATTGTTTTGCCATGGCAGCGATCCCATCTACGTAGTTTAACATTTTGTGACGTGCCTAGTTGATCGTCATCCTTGGTGCCAGGCAAGTGAAACTTGCCACTTAGTATTTTAGGCCACGCCTTAGGCCATTTGCTTGTTGTAGGCGTAAAAGAGACTAGGTGACGAAATGATACTCGCCTAAGCGCAAAATTTCAGGATATAGCTTGACAACGAAGCTAGATCCGACTACTTTTAATTATTTGCACTTGCTGTCGTCCATGCATCTTATCTGCCATGCTTAAATTCAATTAACGGTACGTGAATTATCTGTACATGCCATGCTACCCATGTTGAATGTTGCATTCGTAGCACACGCTACATTACTTGTACTACTTGATCCGGCTAGGCACATGCTTTTAGCAGGCACAACCCTATGCCAAATACACTTCCTGGCTCGTGATCCAGAAGCGAGCATTACGTGTTCGGGGGTAGTGCCCTGGTTCGATACACGTGGAGGGGTAGGGATAAGCGATCACCTGAGTGTACGAGTTGACCCGATCTGCCACTCTAGCCAGAATATGTAATCTCTGTGCACGACGTGTTTACTTGACGTGATTTACTTGACTTGTACTTGTCCGTGTTTATACTTGTAAAACTTGTCATCCATGCTATACTTGCCACTTGCTACTTGTTACTTGCACTTTACCTTACTTGTTACTTCCATCCTATACTTGCAATGCTATGCATCATACTATAACTGCTAGGTTGTTAGTTTACCTTCCTTTCAGTTTCCTTGCCCAAGTCTTTTAGACTTGCTGACATGTGCCCTCTACTCTTTTGGGTGACACATGTTAGATCCTGAGCCTAAGGTTGCTGCTAAGGACGTGGTGTTCGCTGACGCTGAGTCAGAGCCCGCGTTCATCGAGGAGTTTGAGGACACGGGAGATCAGTCGTAGAGACTGTTTGTATTGTTCTTTAGACTGCTTTAGTTGTTGGTGCGTAGCACTAATACTTTGTTTCGTGTTGGCTTTTGTTGGCCATGTTTTGGGCCTAGACGCTTTCTTTTAGCCTGGTGGCTTTTACTGCGATGTTGAATATTATTGTGGACAAATTCTGAGATTGGTTACTTATGTCAGTCTCCTTTACCTTATTATTATTATTTTTGTTCCGTTTGCATTTACAGGGACCTGCATATTTTTAGATTTGACGCTTATCAGGCGTGCTGCTTCACAGCTCCACGTCTGAGCGGGCCTTCTCACGTCTCGCCTCCATTTTAGGGAAGCGGGGCGTGACAGGTTTTGTTGGTGGCCAATGCAGGTCTTGTGTAACTGCAAACTAACGGAATAATGATAATAATATTTGATTGTCCACAAATAAAAAAAAAGTTCGACATCCGAGTCATAAGCTATGAGTCTAATTGTTTCGTTTTATGTGTCATTAGATGGCAGGAAGGTGAAATACCCGAGCTGCCGGTGGTGCGCCCCCTCATGACGAGGAGCCTGATCGGGAGCCCACCAATGGGGAGATGATGAGGATGATGCTTCAGATGATGCAGGTGCAACAGGGCGTGCTCCTGCAAGTCCTGAATGCTCCAGTTGTTCGAGCTGCTCAGGCAGTTCCGGAGGCCCCTCGTTCCGAGCCAGGAGCGAAGCAGTTTCGAGATCTGGGTCCTGCATATTTTGATGGTACTGAAGGTTCTCTAGCTGCTGACGAGTGGGTCAGGAATATTGAGGACAATTTGAAGATGTCCAAGGTCAACGAGGTTGGCTGGGTTGACTTGGCGTAGAGGCAGCTGAGGGACAATGCCCGAAATTGGTGGGATGCTGAGGAGGAGCTGTTGGAGGAGCCGATATCTTGGGCTACCTTCAAGTCCAGATTCGATGAGGAATATTTTCCGAAGGCTGCCCGGAGAGAGATGTTGCAGCGCTTCATTGATTTGAAGCAGGGGAGCTTGTCGGTGGATCAGTACCACCAGGAGTTCACCAAGCTGAGTCGGTTCGCATCGAAGATGGTGCAGGATGCTAATGAGAGGGCTCAGAGGTTCCTGCAGGGACTTGCTTTGGAGCTTCAGAGTTTTGTGTCTTCCTCTGATCTGGAGTCTTATCAGAAGGTTCTGATAGCGGCACAGAGGCAGGAGCTGATTGTGAACCAGAGGAGAGGACATGTTGCTGGGGCTGGGAAGAGGCCTATGGAGCAGGCCAGAGCGGTGATTAGGCCTGGTTTCAAGCCTAATCAGCCGGTGCAGTTCAAGAGGCCAGGAGGGCCTATTCAGAAGACTTGCCATTTCTGCAGAAAGACCGGGCATATGAAGGAGCAGTGTAGGAGATTCCTGGGCCAGTGTATTGTCTGTGGAGATCCTACCCATACCATGAAGGACTGCCCGAAGTCGAAGCAGCCTTGGAGAGCACCTGTTGCAGCATAGCCGTTGCAGCAGAGAGCGCCTGTTCCTGCTGGACGTGGAGCAGCTCTTGTCCCACAGAGGCAGGCCTTTCAGCAGGCTTTTCTGCCGAGGCGGCAGGCTTTTCAGATGTCTGAGGTGGAGAGCATGGCTGTGGATGAGGTTATCGCAGGTAATCCTCAATCTAGCTGTTCCTTTCTTATTTAGTTTTGTTTGTTAGATTATGTTGTTTGCTTGTGCATGATTATTTTCTAGAATAGGGCTTGATTGTTAGACTGTTTGTAGGTGTGATTCTGATGTGCACATTTCCTGCACGAGTCCTCTTTGACTCAGGTGCATCGATGTGCATTTTGGCGCGGCGCCTCGTGGAGAAGCATTCCTTGACGACGTCCCCTCTTTCCAAGAGTTGGAATATCGTTACAGGGAATGGCGTGGTCTCGGTGCATCGTGGTTGCAATTCTTGCTCGTTGGCGGTCTGTGGACATGAGCTTTACGCTGATTTCATTGTCCACGACATCATCAACTATGATGCGGTCCTTGGGATGGATTGGCTTGCGAGCTTCTATGCTACGATCGACTGTCAGAGGAAGAAGGTGGTGTTCGAGATTCCCAGACATCCAGTATTTGATTTCAGTCGGGGTAGCAGTTCGCTTGGCCCTGTCAGATTTTAGGCCAGACCGGTGGAGTTTGTGGCTATGCAGATGGAGCTGGAGAGGCCAGCAGTAGTGCGGGACTTCGATGACGTCTTCCCCGAGGAGATGTCTGGATTTCCACCCGATCGAGCTTTCGAATTTTCGATTGATCTTATTCCAGGAGCGCAGCTGATTTCGAAAGCGCCCTATCATATGGCACCTGCTGAGTTGGAGGAATTGCGGAAGCAGCTGGATGAGCTTTTGCAGAAGGGTTACATCAATCCTAGTGTGTCTCCGTGGGGAGCACCGGTGCTGCTGGTGAAGAAGAAGGATGGTTCGCGGCGTATGTGCGTGGACTACAGGGAGCTGAATGCGGTGACCATCAAGAATAAATACCAGTTGCCTCGCATCGATGATATTTTTGATCAGCTTGGAGGATCGAGGGTGTTTTCGAAGTTGGATCTGAGGAGTGGTTATCATCAGCTAAAGGTGAAGAAGGAAGATGTTCCAAAGACAACATTCAGGACGAAGTATGGACACTACGAGTTTGTGGTTATGCCCTTCGGTGTAACCAACGCTCTCGTAGTTTTCATGAATCTGATGAACCTGATTTTCTATGACTTTTTAGACAAGTTTGTCGTTATCTTTATTGACGACATTCTGATCTATTCAAATTCGGAGGAAGAGCATGCCTCGCACTTGATGACGGTGTTGGAGTTTTTGAGGAAGCATTGTTTGTATGCTAAGATTTCGAAGTGCGAGTTTTGGCTGGACAGAGTTTCTTTTCTCGGGCATGTTGTGTCTTGAGATGGTATTTCAGTGGATCCCGAGAAGATCAAGGCCATCAGAGAGTGGCATGTTCCGCAGTCAGCATCTGAGATCCGGAGTTTCCTTGGACTTGCAGGTTACTATCGGCGCTTCATTAAGGACTTTTCCCATATTGCTGAGCCGATGACCAGATTAACGCTGAAGGATGAACCTTTTGTTTGGTCGGGTGATTGTGAGAATGCCTTTGGTGTTCTGAGGGAGAGATTGACGACTGCCCCTGTTCTTGTTGTGCCTGATCGCAGTGGAGGATTTGCGATCTTTTGCGATGCTTCTGGCAAAGGTCTCGGTTGTGTGTTGCATCAGCACGTGCATGTTGTGGCATATGCTTCACGTCAGCTCAAGACTCATGAGAAGAATTACCTGACGCACGATTTGGAGTTGGCTGCTGTCGTGTTTGCGCTCAAGATTTGGAGGCACTTCCTGCTGAGTGAGAAAGTGAAGATCTTCACTGATCACAAAAGCTTGAAGTATATTTTTACTCAGAAGGAGCTCAACATGCGACAGCGTCGATGGTTGGAGCTCATGGCGGATTATGAGATCGATTTGCAGTATCACCCCGGCAAGGTGAATGTGGTTCTGGATGCGCTGAGTAGGCTTCCAGCGGTGATGATGTTGACTTTGCAGTGGAGATTGCAGCAGGATTTTTGCGAGTCTGGATTTGAGATTGTTCTTCCTGGGGAGGCTTCTCCGTTGATGTGTATGCAGATACAGTCGACGATCATGGATGGAATCAAGGCTGGCCAGGCTGGAGATCCGAAGCTGGTGAAGATTCGGGAGCAGGTAGAAGCCGGTCTGCAGACTGACTTTTTGATTCATGAGGATGGCTCACTAAGGTATGGAACTAGGTTGTGTGTGCCAGCTGGGGATATTAGAGAGGAGTTGCTGGTTGAGGCACACAGTTCGCCGTATTCTGTACATCCTGGTGGTACCAAGATGTACAAGGATCTTCGTCTGAACTTTTGGTGGCATGGCATGAAGAGGAGTGTGGCTCGGAGTGTAGCCAAGTGTCTGGTTTGCCAGCAGGTGAAGGCGGAGCATCAGCGTACGGCAGGGTTGCTACAACAGCTTCCGATTCTGGAGTGGAAGTGGAAACACATCACTATGGAATTTGTGACTGGACTGCCTCGGAGTCCAAAGCTGAATGACGCGATTTGGGTGATCGTAGATCGATTGACCAAATCTGCACACTTTATTCCATTCCGAGTAGGACAGTCCACTGAGACGCTAGCAAGGAGATACATGGAGGTAAATTCTTTTATTCTCCGTTTCTATTTCCTTTTCCTAGATAGATAGTGATGTAACGTGACTCGTGCAGGAGATCGTACGACTTCACGAAGTCCCCGTGAGTATTGTGTCGGACAGAGACACGAGGTTTACATCTCAGTTCTGGCAGCGTTTGCAGAAGAGTTTGGGTACGAGTCTGAGTTTCAGCACGGCGTACCATCCGCAGACAGATGGCCAGTCCGAGAGGACGATTCAGATCTTGGAGGACATGTTGAGGGCGTGCATGTTGGATTTCAAGGGTTCGTGGGAGAACCATCTACATCTGGTGGAGTTCTCTCACAACAACGTCTTCCAGGCGAGTATTGGCATGGTGCCTTTTGCCGCGCTGTACGGGAGGAAATGTCGATCGCCTTTGAGTTGGGACGACATTGGTGACCGGGAACTGTTGGGACCCGAGATGATTGTGGAGGCTGTGGATGTTGTCAGGAACATTCGGGAGAGGCTGAGGATTGCTCAAGACAGTTTTAAGCATTGGGCAGATGCTAAATGCCGTCCTTTAGAGTTTCAGCCAGGCGACCATGTGTTCCTGAAGATTTCCCCAAATCGTGGTGTGATTCGCTTTGGGAAGCGAAGGAAGTTGAGCCCGCGACACATTGGAACGTTTGACATTTTGGAGAGAGTTGGCAAGGTAGCCTACCGCTTAGCCTCGCCGCCATCCTTGGAAGGAGTTCACGATATTTTCCATGTGTCGCAGCTTCGTCGGTACATCGGCGATCCATCTAATGCTGTGGATTTCTCGGAGATCACCGTTCGTCCAGATTTGACGTATGACCAGCAGCCAGTGCTGATTTTGGACAGGTGTAAGAAGTCACTCCGAAACAAGGTTGTCAATCTTGTGAGGATGATGTGGTGACACGGCTTGCCAGGAGAGTCTACTTGGGAGAGAGAGGATGAGATGAGAGAGCGCTACCCACTTTTGTTCCCTGACACGTGAGTGTTGGGAAATTCTGAGGGTGGAATTTTTCTTAAGTTGGGGAGGATGTAACGACTGGTTTTTCATGTATTTGGATTATCTATAATATATATATGTTTTGGTGAATTTTCTCATTATGTGTGATTTTCCGTCTCCGTAGCTTTCGTTTTCGTTCGTTTCGTTATGATTCTTTAGCTTCTTCCTTAGATCGTTGAGTTTGGAGTAAGTCATTCATGACGAGCTCCATATCGCTCATATCTTAGAGATAGGTTGATCTTAGAAGCCGTAGGAATCTTCCTGGAGCTTCGCGCTTCGATTCGAGACTTTTCGTGCACATTAGTTGGTTCAAGAAGGAGAACCAACCGGCAAGATTTCAATCTAGTCGGTCGGCAACCCTTCATGGACCGACTAGTGGGCTTTGATTTTTATTCAGGAGTTACTGTTTATCGTTAGTCGGTCTAAGGACATTTTTCGACCAACTAGGTTGCAAACTAGTCGGTCAGCCATTGTTCTTTAACCGACTAGTTCATTGACCATTTTGATGCCGAGTTACTGTTTACTCTTAGCCGGTCTAAGAACGTTCGTCGACCGACTAGTTGTGAAACTAGTCGGTCAGTATTTGTTCTTTGACCGACTAAATCAAAGTTCATTTTTCTTCATGAGTTACTGTTTGGTGTTAGTCGGTCACAGTTGGTCGACCGACCGACTAGTTCTTGAATTAGTCGGTCAACGGCTCTTCTTTGACCGACTAATCAACCCCGAAACCCTAGGGTTCATTTTCGCCGCTGGGTTGTTTCTATTTAAACCCCCGACTCTTTTCATTCTTCTTTCATTTCTTTTGAGCCATTTTCTCCCCCAAATCATCCTCCAACATTTCCCCAAGCCATTCCTTCTTCCTTTGGATCTTCCCTCTCGCCATTCTTGCGCCGGCCACCTTCCTTTAGGTCGTCGGCCAACCCCAAAACCCCACAAATCCCTATTTCTCCATATTTCCTCGCCATTTCCAGATCTGAGCCATAGTTCTCCGGATCGTTCTTCCATTGCCGTGCTTGCTCGGCATCGTTCTTCCTCTATGATACGGTTGTAAATCGATCCTTTAATATTCTCATAACCCACATGGTGATTTTTGTTAAACCCTAATAAAAATGGATATTAGACGTCGTAGATTCAATTATAAAACTGGATTGGTTATTATTCTGATATTGTTTTGCCATGGCAGTGATCCCATCTCCGTAGTTTAACATTTTGTTATGTGCCTCGTTGATCGTCATCCTTGGTGCCAGGCAAGTGAAACTTGCCACTTAGTGTTTTAGGCCACGCCTTATGCCATTTGCTTGTTGTAGGCATAAAAGAGACTAGGCGACGAAATGATACTTGCCTAGGCGCAAAATTTCAGGATCTAGCTTGACAACGAAGCTAGATCCGACTACTTTTAATTATTTGCACTTGCTGTCGTCCATGCATCTTATCTGCCATGCTTAAATTCAATTAACGGTACGCGAATTATCTGTACATGCCATGCTACCCATGTTGAATGTTGCATTCATAGCACACGCTACATTACTTGTACTACTTGATCCGGCTAGGCACCTGCTTTTAGCGGGCACAACCATATGCCAAATACACTTCCTGGCTCGTGATCCAGAAGCGAGCATTACGCGTTCGGGGGTAGTGCCCTGGCTCGATACACGTGGAGGGGTAGGGATAAGCGATCACCTGAGTGTACGAGTTGGCCCGATCCGCCACTTTAGCCAGAAGACGTAATCTCTGTGCACGACGTGTTTACTTGACGTGTTTACTTGACGTAATTTAATTGACTTGTACTTGTCCGTGTTTATACTTGTAAAACTTGTCATCCATGCTATACTTGCCACTTGCTACTTGTTACTTGCACTTTACCTTACTTGTTACTTCCATCCTATACTTGCCATACTATGCATCATACTATAACTGCTAGGTTGTTAGTTTACCTTCCTGACATGTGCCCTCTACTCTTTTGGGTGACACATGTTAGATCATGAGCCTGAGGTTGCTGCTGAGGACGTGGTGTTTGTTGACGCTGAGTCAGAGCCCGCGTTCATCGAGGAGTTTGAGGACACGGGAGATCAGTCGTAGAGACTGTTTGTGTTGTTGTTTAGACTGCTTTAGTTGTCGGTGCATAGCACCAATACTTTGTTTGTGTTGGCTTTTGTTGGCCATGTTTTGGGCCTAGACTCTTTCTTTTAGCCTGGTGGCTTTTTCTGCGATGTTGAATATTATTGTGGAAAAATTCTGAGATTGGTTACTTATGTCAGTCTCCTTTACCATATTATTATTATTTTTGTTCCGTTTGCATTTACAGGGACCTGCATATTTTCAGATTTGACGCTTATCAGGCGTGCTGCTTCACAGCTCCACGTCTGAGTGGGCCTTCTCACGTCTCGCCTCCATTTTAGGGAAGCGGGGCGTGACAGTAACTATACATGATTTGAAGTATAGTGTGATATGATCGGGGTAGTTACTAGAATGACTAGATATATTTTTAGTTAGAAAGTCCGAGGACGGACTTTGCTCTAAAGTGGTTAGGATGTCACGGTCTCTTTTCAACCGTATGTTTTTCGCGCACATACCTTCTTATTCGAACGCGTATTTTTGTGACCTCCTTTTGTATCCCAAATGAGCGATGTTATATGTCGTTGTGACCCTCTAAGAGAGTACTTATTTTTGGAATTTTTCGTGAATGTCATTTCAGGGCTCATTCTTCCACAAAACAGATTTCTTTGTAGGGGTGTTGTAACTTTAGACTTCGATGTTTGATCTATTTATTTTTTTCATTTTCATTAACCTAGCACATGATCGATCATCGTAGCCTCGATCCTCTCATCGACACGGTCATCCCAATATTTTTCTTGTATTTATCGAACTCTGTTAGACTGATCTTTCACCCTAATCATCTTTGATCTCTAATTAGCACAGACTTATCCCTAATTCAAATCTTAATTAAATTTTATTAAATCTAAACCTTTGGATCAGACGTATCACATGTGATTTTCCTAGCTATTGACCACACTAATTCTACCCTCCCCCTCTCTCACACACTCTCTCCAATCAAGCCTAAGTTCACTCTTTATCAACCCCATTTAGCACAAACCCTCCTCTTTGTAACTCACGCACACAAGCTCACCCAAGGATTTTGCAAAAGCCAGCCACCACACCAACTCATGCGCAGCCCCTCCTTGCCTCAACGGCCGTCGGCCACCTTCGGCGTAGCCGCCGCCAGCCACCAAGCGCGTAACTCCCCTCCTCCATCATAAGACAGCCCGGCCCTCCTCCATTGACAACCAAACCGCCTAACACCCCCCCAAGAAACTGCCGCCGGCCACCCTGGAAAAGCAGGCCGGATCCCTGGCCACCGGCCACCACCTGTAGGCCAAACACCCTGCCGCTCCTCATCACAAAACTGCCCCCCTCCTTGCCCTACATCAGACATGTCGCGTCATCCTCAGCCGCGGCCATCTACTCGTCCCTTAATCCGACCCTTGACACCCACAGCTCCTCCCCTAAACTCCGGCCATCTCCTCCATTGATTTCCGAACCCCCATGTAACAGCACTCATCCCCTTCCATAGTTGTCGCATCTCCCCTAGGACCGATCACCAGCCCTCCTCCATCCAAATCTTCCCTTCTCCATATAAAGAGTTGCCGCACCCTCCTCTACATATTGCCAGCAGCCCTTAGGCCGACAGCAAGCCGAGACTTCCCTAGCTGCTTCCCCGTTGCACCGTTAACACGCACAACTCAACAGCAGGCCGAGATCTCCCTTGCTCGCTGTTGTTCACGCGTCATGCTACCATTGTCTCTAGTTGTCGCCGTAGTTCACCGTACCTCGCTCGCTACCGGAATCCAAGCACTGACGTCGCTACCCGAGATCAATGTAGCTCTCGGGTCGTGTTAAGGTATACCTGAACCGTAGGAACCCGCACCCGTATGTTTAACAAGATAAAAACCGGTAATTTTCCTTTGCTTTGGATAAATAACTAATTGAGATTAATAATATAGGACTGTAGGATTTGTGATTGGTAATTGAACACATATGGAGATTCTGGACTGTTGAACTGAGGATTACGGACGTTGTTACATGCAAGTGAAACTTGCTCAGCTTATTGTTAGGCCATGTTTAGGTCATTCTGTGAATTTGTACAAAAGAGACTAGGCAGCGAAATGATAGTCGCCTAGTGACCCATACTTGATCTAGCTTGACAACGAAGCTAGATCCGATACCATACTTGATCTAGCTTGACAACGAAGCTAGATCCGACACCCTTGACATGTCATTTCATGCATATCACATGTCACATTTATTTTGATATAACTGAACGCAATTCAATATCTGTTCTCATACTATCATATTGCATAACCCATGTCATTTCATGCATTGAATGTCTTGCAATGAATGTGTAGCACACGCTACTATTGAAATGTAAGCTGCAACAAGTATGATTTTGACTCCTACATCATGAATGAGGCTAGGTCAACCCTATACCATAAACACTTCCTGGCTCGTGATCCAGAAGATGGGTGTCAGTCCATACACACGTGGAGGGGGAAGGTTAAGCTGTCACGCAGCGTAGAAGTGTACCCGATCAGCAACTTCAGCTGTAAGGAGTAAACCATGTGCACATCGTGAATGCATGTTTTTCGTGAAAATCGTGAAATCGTGAATATTGTTTAGTAGCTCTTGCTACGACGTGTCATGCATTGCTAAATATCATGTTCATCTTTAAACTGCTGCATTCATGAAATAATATGCCATGTCATCATTTTAAAACTGCTAAGTTGCATTCAGCTTATAACTGATATACTTTACGTTTCCTTGCACAAAAGTCTCACTTTTTCCTTTTGGAGATTTTTGCTGATATGTTCCGTTTTCTCTTTGGGTGTCACATGTCAGGCTTTGAGTCTGAGATAGTTGCTGAGGACTACCAGGTTGCTGACGTCATGCTTGAGGCTTTCGCTGACATCCAGTTCGAGGATATCGGAGACCAGGCTTAGTCTCAGCTGGAGTTTTTTCTTAGCTGCTGTTAGGTTGTTCGGTGTGTAACACCCTTTCTATGTTTTAGTTTCGCCAATGCTTTGGGCCTTCTTTTATGACTCTGTACTTTATTTTTTGATTATATCTTTGGATGTTCTGAATAACGATTTGGAAGTTATTTTTTAATGTTGGCTATTTAATTGCCTACCTTCAAATTATTATTGTTGTTGTTGTTTCTTTTGCAATGCAAGAATATACGAATGGATGAACACACATACGCTTATCAGGCTGCAGCTTCATAGCTTTAGTCTGAGCGGATCTCTTCGTGTCTCGCCTTCCAAACTTGGGAAGCGGGGCGTGACAGGCGACCCGCCACTATCATCACTATCAGTTTCACAACAAACAAAGTCTGGCAAAAGTGCACCTGGCCGCTTCGCCACCTGACAGCCTACCGAAAGCGTCTCTAGACGTTTCGTCGCCAGACAGCCTGACAAAAGCATGCCTGACATTTACGGCTCTGACCGCCTGAAAAAACTACGCCTGACACGTTCGGCCCTGACATCAACAACCGAATCCCTGACACACTGACACCGCCAGCTCAGCTAAAGCAACCTACTCCAGCAGCCTATAAATACCCCCTCTCCTTCAAGCGAGAAAAGGATTGGTTAGTTAATCTGTAAGAAGCCCCTAACACATCTACTTATATTGAAGGTCGAATATCCGCACCTTCCACATGTTCGCACCTTCCACACTAATTTGCCACGCAAGCACCGATCTGCCTCTAAGATCGCCCTGTGTGTCCGACATTCTCCCAGAGTCATCAACTAACTTAAGCATCGGAGAGGCTACGGGCTGATAGTCGACCCAGCCTTTCTGACGAGTTTCTCTTCTTGTAGGAAATTCGCCCTAGTCGATAGCGGACGAGCGACCTGCGACGTCATTTACCAACTGACGAGCGACCTTCACCAACTAGCGGGCGACCTACTCTGATTGACAGGCAACCTTGATATCCTCATCTACAAATCGTCCTCAAATCAGATTAGCCTCGTCATCTACCCAACACTTGTAATCATTGTGCCCTTGATTCCCCACTTCAATATAAATTTCATTATAAGCAGATTCTACCCCGCAATACTTCTCATAAAGTTTTTGATGCTACAATCATTTTATATGTATACATGTACTAAGTCTATCTATGCAGACTTCAAAGTTTAACATTTTCAGATAAGACCATCATCAAGTCACCATATATTGCAAGAAGCATCAAAAAGCAAGACGTAGCTCAAAAGATGAATCTTTATATCTTGCGAAAAAATGATGTAACTTTTCTTTTTAGCATTATTTAGAATGTAAAAACCTTGATGATGATCTATCTTAGTTTAGGGTCCATCCTCAAATAACCAAGTTATAGAAAAATAAGCAGACCAACACAATCACCTGGCCAACCAATTAATTTTCACTTGTTTTTAAAAAAATATATAATGATTTTTGGTCAAATCACATTTTCTAATCATAAGGATCATTTTAATACAATTTCCTAAGTTTTTAATCCTAGCCTACCAATAGAGTTTCCGAGTCTACGAGACAGTTATCCAAACAGTTATTCCAATAGCTATTTTTGTTGGATACAACGTGTTGTTGGATACGATCGATGACGTCGTGTTTGATGATAATAAACGTGTGTGAAAGATTTAATGTGTGTGCTAAGTGTTTTCAGGAATGGCAAGCTCGCAAATACGCAAAGATGGACTAAGTCAAAGTGATGGAGGATTTGACATTCATTAGCAAAGTGGACTTAGTCAAAGATGGGGATAATGCGCATGTTGGACTAAGTCAAAGATGGGAAGATAATGAGGAAATCAATTCAAATCCATGTTTGAATTGATTCAAATCAATTGGTGCCTGAAATCAAATTCTAAAGTAATACAAATTGAAGACTTGGTCAAAGATTGAGAGATATGGAGAATCTCATGTAAATCAATTGTGATTAAATGAGATACAATGATATAGCCATACAAATTCAAACTCCATATGATAATATGACTAGAAGAGATCTTCCATGGTGATTCATTCAAATCATATTCAAGTTAGGATTCCATCCAATCTCCTCCAATTATGGGATTCTATTTGATTCTAATTTATCCCTTCCTCTCCTATATAAACCCATATTCAAAGGAGAGAAAAAATGAGAGGGCAAACAAATAAAATTTCGGCCAATATAATCTCCTCTCCTTTAGGTGCGCAACCTTGTTTCTCCACACATCAATTGCGCAACATTGCCAAAGACTCTTCTCCTTGTGCAACCTAGTAGGTAGCTCCATTACCAAAGCTCATTGCCAAAGTTCCTTGCCAAGGCTGCAACATTACCAAGCATCCTCTCCATTGCGCAAATCTCCAAGAGCTTCAATCTCTAAGTGTTACAACTTCAAGCAAGGCTCCATGTACATTGTGCAACTTGCAAGCATCTCCAAGCAAAGCTACTCCTTCAACAATTGCGCAAGTTCCATTGCCATGGCTGCATGTCTCAAAGATCATTTTCCATTGCCATGGTCGCAACATCCAGGGGGCAATACATCTCATTACGCAACATCAAAGGATTCCTCCTCCATTGTGCAAAGCGTCAAGATCTTCTCATATTGCACACCATACCAAGGATCCATGCCCAAGGCTGCAAGTTTCAAGGTGGATACATCCTAGGCCGCAACATACCAAGGGGGCTAGCCGTAACTTGAGTTACTGATATCAAAGACTACATCATCGTCAAACTTGATCTGACCTGAGCTGATTGACAGAGATGACTACGGCTACACAAACTGAGATTTCATAAACTATTTATTATTATATTTGTGTAGTAGTGTAGCGATCTTTGTAGGAAAAACTTTACTATACTTGTTTTGGGATCTTGTCTAGTTTGGTACTAGACAAGAGGACTTGACTAGTTGAGACTAGTCAATTAAAAGTTTATACTAGGATTAGTTTTGTTGAGCACCGGTGGAGTGGGGTACTGAGAGTTTGGTAAGCTTAGAGGAGGTGCTCTAGCTTTTTATAGTTGTACATGTTACATTATTAATCTAGTATATCCTTTGGGGGCTAGACGTAGGTCGTGGAACTACCGAACCAGGGTAAATTTGCTGAGTACTCTGTGATTGCTTATTATTTACTCTGCATCTGCTATAACTGCATCTGATTGCTCGTGGGTTGCACGAGAATATTTATTAGGCTATTCACCCTCCCCTCTAGGCTTAGATCCAAATCCAACAAGTGGTATCAAAGCAGATTAGAGGATCTAGGCTAGTTTGACTATGAATTCTATTGATTGTGCTTTTTACTGAAGGGCAATCCATATCTCGACCCCCAAAATTTAATGGTTTAGATTATGCTTATTGGAAATCTAGAATGAAAATCTACTTAGTGTTTTTTGATTACAAAGTACGGAACATTGTTGAAAAAGGTTATAAGCCACCTGTTATTAAAATTGAAGACATTGATTGCTTAAACCTGGAGATAAAATGGGATGATGCTGATTGGAGACTTTATTCATTGAATGGTAACTCTATGAATGCACTTATATGCTTTTTAGATAAATCTGAATTTAATCGCATCTCACATTGTTTAACTGCGCAGGATATATGGCATACGCTGGAGGTGACGCATGATGGAATGTCACAGGTGAAGAAGTCTAGACTTGTGTTGCCGAGTACAGAGTACGAGAGCTTTTGCATTCTTCCATCAGAATCCATCTCAGAGATGTTTCCGAGATTCACAGACATCGTTTACAAGTCTAGCTCCCTTGGTAAGCCATTTTCTAGTTTGGAGCAGGTGAGGAAAATCTTAAGGGTGCTGCCAAGCTCGTTCTGTCCTAAAGTCACTGCCATTCAAGAAGCTAAAGATCTATCAAAGATGAGAGTGGAGGATTTGATAAGAAACTTAATGTCTCACCAGCTTGAGTTACATAATATCGAATCAAGGGAGAAACCAGAGGCCAAAGCTCCCAAACCTCTAGCTCTTCAAGCTAAGGAAGAAGAAGATGATGAGGAGGAGGAGGAGATAGCAATGATGGTCAGAAATTTTAGAAAATACGTCAGGACACCTCAAGGAAGAGAAGAAATGCAAAAAAGGTTTAATCGCTCTAATTACTCTAATCCTGCTAGAAATTCCTCTGAACAGATTGCTATTGAAAGAGTTCAATGTTTTAAATGTAGGAAGCAATGACACCACATGAAGGATTGTCCATAAGAGAATAATAATTCAGCAGAAAAGAAAGGAAAAGCTCTAAAGTTAACTTGTGATGACGATATCAAAGATGAGATTGAGAAGACTGCTCACACTTCCCTCTACTTGATGGGAAAACATAATGAGGTAAAATCTTGCACTAAAATTGAACTTTTGAATATTTGTAAGGGAATGCAAGATGAAATTGATGAGCTAGAATCCACCTTAGATGCCTATAGAAATGATAAATTTGAAATGCAAAAAGAAACTTGTGACATGTATAAAGAAATTAAAAATCTGAAAGAAAAACTTGTTGCATGTAATTCTACCATTGATTTGTTGAAGAAAGAAAAATCTAACTTCCAGGAAAATATTGAATGTCTTTCTTGTCCTACTTTATTGGATGCTATTAGCTTGTATAAAGAAAAATTGATTAAGCTTGAGATTGAAAATAAAGGGCTTATTGATAAGTTGTGCATGCTAAATAATGAAGTTAAAAGGAAAATGATTGATTTTGAAAACAAAGAAGAGGAAAACAAGAAAGCTTTCATTTATAAATGCACTTTGCCTGTGAATGAAAATGCATCCTAGAAATCCAAAGTCATGCACCTAGAATTGTCCACTAAGAAATTTCTATTGGAAAACAATCTTTGGATACTATTCTTGAAAATCAACTATATGGCAATAATAGACGTGGACTTGGATATGGTTTGAAACATGCTGAAAAGCTAATTATAAGAGATTTCACAATGTGCCAACCAAAGTGAAAAATGTTTATGCAAAGTGCTTTACATGTGCTAGTGTTGGTCATACTTTTTATAATTGCAAATATAGGAACATGAATATCAAATTAAAGCAAAGTTGGGTGCCTAAAAATTTGATGACTAACATGAGTGGACCTTGTTGGATTTCAATGTCACACATAACATCTTCCGTGTAGGTAAGATGGATGTGGCGAGGAACTATGAATTGGACGTCGCATTTTTTAGTTCCTTAGACAAACGACAACGCAAAGGTATGGCTTCTACTTTTCACTTAATGCATAACTTCATAGCATTTATGTGCTTGATTTGTTTTTTTATTTATGTGCTAGTTTGTTTGCTTGCTAGCTTAGATCTTTATAAACAAAAAAATGAAAAATGAAAAAACACAAAAAGCAAAAAAAATGGAGCTTTAATGTACATTTTTCTTTTGAATCATTTAAGTGATATTAATGAATGATAATCATATCCATGTAGAAATTGTGTATTATTGTTATGGCACATGTGTATTTTTGATTTTCTAAATAGGCATGACAAGTTTAATGATTTGGATAATATGATTTCTACACCTATACTTTCACTTCCACGAGCATTAAATGTTGTTGTACATTTGGAGACATCTTTTATGAAATATTGGAAAGTGAATGTTGGATGAAAGATAACTAAAAATCTAAGGGATATGCTGCGTCTTGCCATGGATAAAATTTGAGCATAAATGAATTGAATGTGATACAAAAAATTGAAAAAGAATGAAAATAGATCCGTTTGAAAAATGGTTACAATCCTTTGCAAGTACACTACCCACGAGTATCCAACATATGCTTTACGGGTAATCTTTAGCGTTGGCGTTATACTCATCAAGCAATGCCACCCCCACATCTAAAAGTCCTTATAGGCTATGTTTTTGTGTGTGGTACCTTGAAATCATTTTTAATGAGATGGGAAAATCAATCCCATGTGATTTCATGTTTAATGGAAAATGTGGATTGGTTTTGGTTGAATTTCTTAAAAGTTCTCCTTATGTGCTTCAATGTTTAATCATCACACTTACACGAAGGTGTTGAAGTCTATGATATAATTTTCATTGGATTTGATTTGCTTATTATGTGAATGTCTACATGCAAGTGTATGTCTTAATTTATAATGCTCACTATTTTCCATGTGATATGAATTTGACTTCGTATATACACTTTTGATGATAACAAAAGGGGGAGAATATTGAGATTTGTGATGTTGTGCATTAATGCTTATATGTTGAATATAGGAATATTGGTTTAAGGGGAAGCATTAATGAATAATGAAAGAATGCATGTGCTTAATGAATATGTGAATATATGTTCAAGGGGGAGCATGCTTGTATGAGCATCATTGTCTTATTGTTTAGCATGCTTGTATGTTTGAACATCATTGTCATACTAGTTGCATGTTGCATACTTCCTCCATATCACATTTCACACATATATGTCACGATGATATCATTTGAATCATTATTGCTCAAATCTTATATTGGGTTGTCATCATCAAAAGGGGGAGATTGTTGGATACAACGTGTTGTTGGATACAATGATCGATGACTTCGTATATGATGATAACAAATATGTGTGCACGATTAATGTGTGTGCTAAGTGTTTTCAGGAATGGCAAGCTAGCAAATATGCAAAGATGGACTAAGTTAAAGTGATAGAGAATTTGCCATTCATTAGCAAAGTGGACTTGATCAAAGATGGAGACAATGGCTACACATATTGGACTAAGTCAAAGATGGGGAGATAAGGAGAAAATCAATTCAAATCCATGTTTGAATTGATTCAAATCAATTGGTGCATGAATCAAATCCTAAAGCCATACAAATTGAAGACTTGGTCAAAATGGAGAGATATGGAGAATCTCATGCAAATCAATTATGAGTAAATGAGATCCAATCCTATAGCCATGCAAATTCAAACTCCATATCCTAATGTGACTAGAAGAGATCTTCCATGGTGATTCATTCAAATCCTATTCAAGTTATGATTCCATCCAATCTCCTCCAATTATGGGATTCTATTTGATTCTATTTATCCCATCCTCTCCTATATAAACCCATATTCAAAGAAGAGAAAAAACTGAGAGGGAAAACAAAGAGAATTTCGGCTAATATAATCGCATCTCCCTTAGATGCACAACATTGCTTCTCCCCTCATCAATTGCGCAACATTGTCAAAGACTCTTCCTCCTTACGCAACCTAGTAGGTAGCTCCATTGCCAAAGCTCATTGCCAAAGATCCTTGCCAAGACCGCAACATCACCAAGCATCCTCTCCATTGCACAAATCTCCAAGAGCTTCAATCTCTAAGTGTTACAACTTCAAGCAATGCCCCATCTACATTGCGCAACTTGCAAGCATCTCCAAGCAAAGCTACCCCTTCAACAATTGCACAAGTTCGCAACATCCAAAGAAAAAAACACATCTCATTGTGCAACATCAAGGGATCCCTCCTCCATTGTGCAAAGCTTCAAGATCTTTGCATATTGCGCAACATACCAAGGATCCATGCCCAAGGCTGCAAGTTTCAAGGTGGAGACATCTTGAGCCATAACATACCAAGGGGCTAGCTGCAACTTGAGTTAATGAGATCAGAGACTAAATCATTGTCAGACTTGATCTGACCTGAGTTGATTGACATAGACGAATACGACTACACAAACTGAGATTTCCTAAACTCTTTATTATTATATTTGTGTAGTAGTGTGGTGATATTTGTAGGGGAAACTTTACCATACTTTATTTGGGGTCTTGTCTAGTTTGGTACTAGACAAGAGGGACTTGACTAGTTGGGACTAGTCAATAGAAAGCTTATACTAGGATTAGTTTTGTTGAACACCGGTGGAGTGGGGTACTGAGAGCCTGGTAAGCGTAGAGGAGGTGCCTTAGCTTTTTATGGTTGTACCTGTTACATTATTAATCTAGTATCTTCTTTGGGGGGCTGGTCGTAGGTCGTAGGGACGACCGAACCAGGGTAAATTTGATGTGTACTCTGTGATTGCTTATTATTTACTCTGCATCTGTTATAACTGCCTGTGATTGCTCGTGGGTTGCACAAGAATTTTTATTAACCTATTCACCCCCCTCTAGGCTTAGATCCAGTTCCAACAATTTTAACAGTTTTTATCATTTAAATTTTAATGTCAACCAATGGAAGTTAGAACTACCTTCAACGGCTAGTTTCTGACAGTTTCTTGTCATTTATGCCAGTTTTTGACAGTTTTTAAAAGAACTTTCGTCGAAAGACACCTCAACAGTCATATTCCAATTTAGTAGAAAAATTACTCGACTGAACTTGTCATTAGTCGACCAAATTTTTAAAAACTACTCAGAATTTTTTGAAAATTTGGGCAGTTGTCAAAAGGTCAATATCTACTCTTTTGGCCTATATATAGATCACTAGACCTCTGGCTAAAAATCACGAAAATTCACTCTTTCTATCTTGGCCTTAAGTTTTATATTTCACACTCTAAAATAGTGATTTTCAGACTTTCTTGAGGAACCTCTACAGATATTTTTCCTCTTTAGAAAGTCCAATTTCCAAGTGTGTTCTATCACAAATTCACATCAAGAACCTTGGAGATACCATCACCATCCTTGCATTATAATTCCTACATTATCAAGTCTATAGGTGAAATTATTTCATACTCTTTTTCTTTTTATTTGGTGAATCTCTGGTTGAAATTGTACAAGTTTGCAACATGAGGGAGTATTGGCATCTGTGAATATTGATTGCGTGTGGGGAACAAGTGTTATAGTTAATTGAAAATCTCTACGTGTTAGAGGACTGGACGTAGGATCAGAAGGATCCGAATCAGGATAAATCTTTGTGTTTTGCTCTTGATTATTCTCTTGATTGTGATTAATTACCTCTGTACTCTTATTACAATTTTAAGTAATTTTTAATTTTATAATTTCATCATGATATACACTAGTTACCCCCTTAGTGTATTTGGTGTGCCAGAAGATCCAACATTTGGTAACAAAGCTTCTTGGTTAAGATGGCATGCACCTATCCGACGAACAACTCAACTTCTTCTTCATAATTTCCAAAGGGGCACTCTACAACAAGGCCACCACTATTCAATGGTTCCAACTACTCCTAATTGGAAGTAGAGGATGATGATATATATTCAATGCATGTTGGAAACTCAATACAAGAAGCCTTCAACTCCTTACACCTAATGGACTGCAAATGGCAAATCTGCTGCAAGCTGCAACTCAAAGGCCATGAATCACTATTTTGCGACATAGACAAGAATGAGTTCAATCGAGTATCCCAGGCCAAACCAGCAAATGATATCTGGCATCGCTCGATGTAACAGACGAATGTACTAGTAAAGTTAAGGAAACTAAAATTTCTGTTCTTGTTCACAGGTTTGAGTTATTTAAGACGAAGAAGAATGAGACAATTGGAGAAATGATCACTAGATTCACCGACATTATAAACACTCTAGCTGCTCTTGGTAAAAACTTATACTCAAACTAAACAGTCAGGAATATCCTTTGTGCCTTAACACCAGAATGAGAGAAGAAGACTACATCCATAGAAGAAGTCAATGACTTGTCAACTCTCACTATTGAAAATCTAGTTGGTAACTTAATGGCATACGAAGTACAACTTCAAGATCGGAAAGAATAATCAGACTCAAAAAAGAAAGTACTTTCCTTCAACGCATCATCTGACACCGATGATTCAGACATGGATGATGACGATATGGCATTAATTAACAGAAAATTCAAAAAGTTCCAACGAAGAGGTAAGTGTAAAAATATGGAGTCTAAAAATACTGATGCCTCTCTATTTTTTCAACGTATTATTCCTGGACATATGAAAAAGAATTATCCACTCCTAAAACCAATAGAGAGAACATTTAACAAGTTCAAAAAGGGTAAGAAGTTCGATAAGAAGAAGAAGGCACTAGCAACCACTTGGGATTCTTCATCTTCCGATGAAGAAGAAGAAACTAACGAACACACTAATGAGGAGAATGCCCACATGTGCTTTTTTGGCAGAAAATGATAATGAAGTAAGTAGTTTAGATAATGAAGAACTACTAGAAGATTTTAATGATTTATATGTTAGATTTAAGAAGTTAAATTCTCAACATAAGGCATTAGTTATTTCACATCAAGAACTAACTTCATCATCATTATCATTAGATAATCTTAAAAATGAGAAGGAATCTTTATCTTCACATAATGTTAATTAGTTCATGAAAATGAGATTCTCAAGTCTGAGTATCATAATATGATATCAAGTATTTCTGGGTAAGATAAGAATATTTTATCTCTAAAATTGTAATATGATAATATGGCTTCTAATATTAAAAGGTTCAATAAAGGGAAAAATGATTTCAATGAATTGCTTAAAGTACAACATCCTGCAAATCCTTGACAAGATTTAGGATATACATATACACCCAAATCTAATAGTTTTAATAATGCTATTAATTTTGAAAAGAAAAAGAATGTATTTGTTAATGAAAAGAAAATTGATTCTTCTAATGCTTTGCATAAGAATAGTATCTATATTTCAAAAAGGACCAACTTTATAGCATCTTCTAAGAAATCCACTACACATTTTATTTGGATTCCTAAGAATATATGCTTATATGATAGAGATGTATATATTTCTAATTATATGCAAAATGTTATACATTCTTTAGATTATTTGAGAAAGCCAAATTCTACATGGGTTTGGCTTCCTAGGGACTAATCCTGAGGACCCAAAATAAAAGGGTACCAATATTTATTATTTATTTTTCAGATACCTATAAAAGAAAGATGTATTCTAGATAGTGGATGTTTAAAACACATAACTGGAAATATCATACTTCTTTCAACCGTTCAATCCAAAGATGGCGGCACCATTACCTTTGGAGATAACAATAAAGGTAAAGTTATTGGTATTGGAATAGTTGGTGATCCAGATAAGCCAATCATTGAAAACGTGCTCCTCGTCGACGGTTTGAAACACAATCGTCTATATATTTCTCAATTATGTGATAAAGATTTCAAAATAGTTTTCGAAAAGAATGCATGAATTATACATGATTTTAACATGGCTAATATATTATTTCAAGATAGTCCTAAACATAATATATATATTACGCCTGAAAATAAATTCAGATAATCATTAGCATCCACAGATAATACATTATTATGGCACAACACTTTGGTCACACTAATTTTAAACATTTGGCATGTATTTCAAAACACAAGTTAGTTTCATGAATGCCAAATATATCTTTTAATCGTGTACACTTTTGTGATGCATGTTAACAAGGTAAAATGCATAAATCTTTATTTAAATTAAAAGATGATATTTCAACAACACGACCACTTGAACTCTTACACTCAGATTTATTTGGTCCATCTAGAATAGCCTCTTTAAATGGAAGTAGATATGCATTTGTAATTATAGATGATTATTCAAGATATACATGGTTATTATTCTTAAAACATAAAAGTGATGCATTTGAAGAATTTACAATATTTTACAGAAGAATTCAAAAATTAAAATCTTCAACCATTATTACAATTCGTAGTGATCATGTTGAGAATTTGAAAATGAATTATTTAAAAAAAATTGTAATAAACATGGCATAACACATAATTTTTATTTCCCAAGAGCCGCACCACAAAATGGTGTAGTTGAAAGGAAAAATAGAGTTTTACCAGAATGTGCTATGACCCGGTTATGGGATAGCAACTTACCAAATTTTTTGGGCTGAAGCTGTTGCTACTGCATGTTATGTTTTGAATAGAATTTTAGTAAGACCCATATTAAATAAAACATGATTTGAATTATTCTATGATCGCATTCTACGAGTATCATATTTTAGAGTCTTTGGATGTAAGTATTTTATTCTTAACATTAGGGATGCTTTGGATAAATTTGATTCTAAACCAGAAGAAGGTATATTCGTTGGTTATTCTACTCGTAGCAAAGCCTATAGAATATATAATAAAAGAACATTATTTATTGAAGAATCACTTCATGTAAGTTTTGATGAAAATTACTCTACTAACACACCTTTAGAAGAAGATGAATCAATGCCTCTAACTAATCCATTAGAAAATATTAAATTAGATGACAATAATGATGATGATGATAATTCTACTGTTATGTGCTTTAATTAATATCTGCAAGCATATGGTATCGTGTGTAGCGGGTGTCAAACACGAGGAGACAAAGGATTGAATCTAAATTAGTATCAAGTTTTTTGTAGCCATGGGAATGTGTAAGATAAGGGTGAAGAACGATTAACTAAGGTAAAATTCAATTAGAGAAGGAGCTAGGGCTAGCGTATCACTACCATTGTAAGGGTTGAGTTGGATGGATCTAGCTTCTCGACACAAGTATCATAGTCACTGATGAGGGCGAAGCCTCAATCCTCATCACATCGGCATCTAACCGCGAGAGAGGGGACTCAGAGAATAGGTTGGATCTCTATCGTAGCCCTGATGGTTAGTCAGTCGCTACGATAAAAGTGGTTCTATTGAGTGTGCCCGATTAGTCATCGGTGATGGGCACTAGATAGTGAACTCTTCGTTAGGGGCATCAAATCAGAACCCCAAAGGTTAGTTATTGGTTAGGATTGTATAGCACCTTAAGTGGATGAGTTGAATTCGGCACATCATCCAAGCCTATTCCTAGACTAAAATCTTAGTTGGGTCGATATTTTGGGTGATCCATCACAATCAACCCTACAATGGGGCTATATATAGCCCTAGCCTAATGAACTACTCATTAATCATAGCTACAACTAATGGAATCAATGTAAAAGAATTCATAGTAGTCATATATGGAAATGAGCTATGAAAATAACAATCATCACAATGCAACTAATGCAATAGAGCAATAAGAGCAATTAACTAATTAAGATTTAAGATCAATGATTCTTACAATCCGGCAGCAAAAGAAACCCAGAAAATCTACTCAAAACGTACAAAATGAAGTTCTTGATAATAGAAAAGCATATGGAGTTTGTTACATTGATTTCCTTAAATATAAAACCATGTGTACGGCCGTTTCAAAAAGCGACATGGCCGTGTAAAGGTTAAAAACCTAGGTCTAGTGTGCGTTGCCATCGATCTGCACGGCCGTACTGCTAATCGGCATGACAGTGTCAGCCAAAATCTACGACCAGATGCCCTAATTCGGCACGGCTATGCGAGACGCCCATGCATCTTGTTATCACATTGGAATAATTGCGGCACGATTGTATTGCACGGTCGTACCATTCTTCTGCAGCTCTTCTTCGTAGCTGGAGAATTTTCATGGCAATGTAAAAGCTCGCACAGCCGTGTCATGCTTTCTTTTCCACCTCCTTGCCTTCGAGCTCAACCATAGCAACTCTTTCTCCTCGGCTTCCCTCCTTAGGCCTCAATATCACCTTGAATGCATCGTTTTGGGCTCGATCGCCTGCAATATGGAAAGAAACAACCCCGAGAATAAAAGTGGTAAAAGATAATAAAAAGTGGTAAAAACAAAAGTGATGGAGTAAAATAAAGTGGGGAAAACATGGGGAAAAAGTGTGGAAAAATCGGTGTAACATACGCCTAACAAATTCCCCCAAGCTAAACTCTTGCTCTTCCATGAGCAAGACTAGAAGTGAAGGATGGGGAGGAACTTGGCAAGAAAGTTTGGCGATTACCCTCTCGAACCACTCACACGCAAAAGTCATGTACACAACAAGGCTAGGGGCCAATTCTTGCATACATACAATGTCTATCCTACGTGGCAGTGGACTAAAACACTACTCCCCTCACGACGTCAAGTCTAAAACACACATCCGCATATGGCTAGCCCCGAATATGTTCTCCCGATAGGCTTAGGCTAGAGGGAATCAACTCTAATCCTATGCTCGCCAAGGCAAAAATCACAAAGGCACGGGGTAGAGTCTAAGTCTCTCTTGAGTTGGAAATGTTATGGTCACTCCTTGTAGACCATGGTAATGGGCATGCTTATACATATAAAATGTACATTTATTAAACATGGGGTCTGGGAAATTCATGTAAAAAGATTTCGTCCAATGGCTCCCGACTTATAGGAGTTTAGGGCATTGGGCCAAAAGGGACCCCTCGGGCCTACTCTCTCGAATTGCCTAAAACCTGTTATTCATATGCACTCCCCCAAACCCCACCTTTCGGTGTGAATCCCAATAATTCCCAGAGACGGATGCTCAATGAAATAGGGAGAACGATGCATTTATTTTACATTTTGCATTTTTCTTGTATTGTATTCATTTTTTTCTTTTCATCGCTCTTTTTTTAACTTGCCGACACCATGGTAGGGGTTATAAACCAATTACAAAGCTAAACTATATCGAGGCTTAGTCTACCCTATGCATTCGGAGGCGCCCAAGGTTGCATGATCAAAAGGGTTGATTAGGCAACTAGCCTATCCTACTGGAGGTGAAAAACAGGTGCTAGCTCTATCTCACTTAAGGATGAGGTTTAGAAATGAAATTGTAAGTGTGGTAGTGTGAAGGTCGTACCACCAAGGGGTATTGAAAGTGTTCGTGGAAAAAAACTGACCATAACCAAAAGTGTACAAAACTAATGCATGATCATGGTTTTCCTAGAGGGGTCATATCGACAAACTAGACAAAAAGAACAAAAAAAACAAGATTTCGGTCAATGGCTCCCGACTTAGAGGAGTTTAGGGCATTGGGCCAAAAGGGACCCCTCGGGCCTACTCTCTCGAATTGCCTAAAACCTGTTATTCGTATGCACTCCCCCAAACCCCACCTTTCGGTGTGAATCCCAATAATTCCCAGAGACGGATGCTCAATGACATAGGGAGAACGATGCATTTATTTTGCATTTTGCATTTTTCTTGTATTGTATTCATTTTTTTCTTTTCATCGCTCTTTTTTTAACTTGCCGACACCATGGTAGGGGGGTTATAAACCAATTACAAAGCTAAACTATATTGAGGCTTAGTCTACCCTATGCATTCGGAGGCGCCCAAGGTTGCATGATCAAAAGGGTTGATTAGGTAACTAGCCTATCCTACTGGAGGTGAAAAACAGGTGCTAGCTCTATCTCACGCAAGGATGAGGTTTAGAAGTGAAATTGTAAGGGTGGTAGTGTGAAGGTCGTACCACCAAGGGGTATTGAAAGTGTTCGTGGAAAAAAACCGACCATAACCAAAAGTGTACAAAACTAATGCATGATCATGGTTTTCCTAGAGGGGTCATATCGACAAACTAGACAAAAAGAACAAAAAAACAAGGGCAAAAGTGGGAAAAGGGTGGTAGTGGAAAATAAAACAATAAGAGAAGTGAAAACCGGGTGGGTCACTCAACCAAACAACAACGATGAGGAAAAAGGACCAACAACAGGCAGCAGGATCGACATTAACAAGCAAACAGAACAGGAATATCGATCATCACAGACATCCAGGACAACGATTCTGACAGGCACATAAAATCATCAACATCATCACAGCACAAAAGAAATGACTAACGTAGGCCCCCTAGAACTCGATGTAAACCCAGTGAACTCTCCCAAGCCAGAGGTGAAACTAGTGAAACGTCTCCCCAATGCTAGAATCACACATTACTTCCAATGCTTCTAAGTGAAGCTAATGAGGCAATGAAATGGGGAGGGGAGGGAAACACTCATCTCCTCCCTTAGGGGGGAGAGGGGGGAGTCCAGGTCATGAAGATGGTGCTCTCTATTGTGGAACTAACGCAAGCTCTGAAAGGCTCACTCCACACAACCAAAGAGGCATCAAAGTTCTGGGGCAGGGGGAAGTGATGCTGATGGGAACCTGAGGAGCTGCCCTTATCGAAGTGTGGTGAGGAGAGGTGAGGCAAATGGCACATGGGGATCTCAGGGTCAACGACATGGGGTCACTGCTCACGGTCGAGGTTAGATGGGAAAAGCCAATTCATGGCAGTGTCGACACGTAGGCATATGGGATGGGGTAGAATGGTGTAATCGGTGTACTTGGGCCCATAGTGCCTCACATATCACTCGGCTCCCCTCATCCTAACATGAGCATCCTAGTGAGGGCATTGGTATCTAAGGACATGGGGCCGTCGGCATACTGGAGGTCATTGGAAAGCTCGACCTGGAGGGATGTGTGTTGTACAATCAAGGTGACACGACCGCCACATCAAATCACTCCTGTGAGGGAGGTGGCGACCTTCATGAGCTTACCCACCATCCACTCCGAACTCCAGAGGGTGTAGCATGGGGAGTAGAGGCCAGTGGACAAATCAACCAGTTAGGGCTGGGTCATGAGCTATATGAAGAGGAGTTCAATGAGGTTCACTATTCCATAGCCGGTCCTTGCGAATATTGTACATGCTAGGACCCTATGTGCAATTCTATGACAAGGGTGAAAAATCGAGAAGTCCTTAGCCATCCTCGAGTCAAACTCTCCTAATCATGTGATCTCCCTCCAAAAGACCACACATTGAATTTGCGGGGGTACGTGCTCTCATCGAGACCTATGCCCCCATCGGTCGACCAACCAAAGAAATCATTCAATTGGTCAAATGTCAGGTTTCTATCTGCATTCCACAAGTAGAATGAGATAACATCCCCCATGTGGTGAGGGGAAGTCAAGAACTCTATGTCATGACGGACATATGTCTAGGCATGTGCATGTAAAAATGCAATCCAGCTAATATTGGCGAACAAAGTCTCAACCCCCTCTAACACTCCTAAGGATGTGAGGGTGTTGAGGTTTGCAAACTTTGTCGCCGACCTGGGTCGCAGGTAATGTTGGGTTTTGATTGACTCTTAGGGCATAAAATCTTTGCATGTCTTACGTCGGATGGATAATAGAAGCAAAAAAGGCAGCGGAATAAAATACATTAAACTATTTAATGTCAGCTCTAAGAGTTTCTTAAACCATAGCCAGGAAAATCTACTATCTTGGGGTGGGTCTGACCAACCCCAAAGACAGATCTAAACTACTGCAACATATATGAAAGCATAAAATAGAAACATACCCGTCACTTTGCTTCTGGGCAAAGCGTCGTTTTTAGAAACTTTTCTTTATATCTGAAGCCATGCCAAGCTTTAGGGCTGAACCACTTCTCCCGTGCCGAACCACGTCCCGAGCTGAACCGCATCCCGAGGTGAGCCAACACCGAGCCTCCGAGCCAACCACTTGCCGAAGAATGTTTCACTTGAGAAGGACCCGCGTCAAAGACTTTGGATCCGATCCAAACCTCCTCATCGTCTTTCTAGGACTCGAACGGAGGAACGGATGAATTTAGGAGGAGAGAATAATTATTAGTCTAAGTTTGGGCGTGCTCAAAACTTTTTGGAGCTACCCGAAGCAAAAACTTGGTGCAAGTTTTTCCAACGAGGGTTAGCCCCTATTTATATATGGAGCCGGCCCCCCTTCCTCGTCTCACGAGCAATGTGTGACTACAGTTAATAGAAGAAAAATAATTTTAAGTTTGACTTCCACAAAGGCCAAGCTTTAGGAAATTTTCCCTCCCTCGCCGTTGAGCTTCGCAAGTGATATCATATATCAAATCGAAGAGCATTGAACGATGATCACATAGAAACAAACGATGATCCATTCCGACTTCATTTGACCCCTCAAACGACCTCTTAAAGTTGGTCAAAACCATAAACTTTTGAAATTTCTAGCCATCAAAAGAGTTTCTCAGACCTTTATTGTGGGCGCCGCTTGTGGGGCCCACCTGCAACTTTGGGCGCACCCAATGTCGCGTGCCCTGGTTGAAAACAGCGCCCATATGGTGATGGCCTTATATGGGCACGCCACAAGGCGTGCCCGCTTGCGCGCTGGAGGCGCTATCCCAAGCCAGCACCCGGGCTGTGCCCGAGCGATGGCTTGGGTCAGCGGCCCATCAAATGGGCCCCTGGGCTTTGCCCAGCACATGGCGCTAGGAATTCCCAGTGCATGGGCCCCCTTTATTTTAAGCCTTTGTTGTTTTAATTTTTTTAAATAATTGGATTTAAACCCCTTTTAAAAATAGATATATTTAAAACACCTTTCAAATATTTGAAACTCCTTTCAAATATTTGAAACTCCTTTCAAATATTATTCTCTTTTAAAACCACTTTTAAATAATATTTAAGAACTCGTTGGGACTCCGATTTGAGCGTCGTTTTTCCCCGACTTTTGTAGAAAACCCCTCTCTTTATTTCTATGCATCATATGTCCATAAACACATTATGACATATTATAATCACCAACAAATTATTTTAGACTTATTGTCACAAACCATTTGTGACTTAAATTATTCACGTGCACCCGAGTGCACTCCTCCTTGACTATTCTTATTACTAAGACGCAAATCCTACTCGGTGTGAGACTCTACAACCTGATCATATTACAAGTTAGGGCTCGAAACCCCTAGACGACAGTGACTACAAGCAGCAGGTGGCATCCCTGTTTCGGCATCATAATTACGTGATTGACCCATAGACTAAAGTGTCGTCGAGATCACTCAGACTGTGTCTGCGATGAATACCATAGTTTTAGTCCCTTTGTTATAACTATGTCGCTTAGTCAAGCCTAGGGTATGGTCAACTGTCAACCCCAATAGCTCGAAACCGATTAGTCTCCATAGATCTTTAGTTAAATAATGTTGGACTTCTTCCAACATACACTTGCCAGGGTTTTTACTAAAGATTGAACTAACACGTGCGACACTAACTCCCCATAAACGGGAGAGACATATCCTCTCTTAGTCATTACTCTCCTCGCATGCTTCAAGTGTCACCCAACCAAAGACCTTTCAACAGGCCTTGCCTCGAAGCTTGATCAGAGATTTAAGTGACACTGTTCACGTACAGGTTCGTACAATGACCTCAAGTCTAAGGACCAACTTGCCTTTCATCACTGAGAGTTATCACTGACAGATTAGTTATGTTAACCATGTGATAACTCTTGTCAATCGTACAGTGAACTCATTCTCCAATGAGCACATGTGTCTCGTCTCCTACTTCGCCAAGTCGAACGACCATGAGATCATCGTCGCCACTCCATGGTGAAGGAAAAGACACAAAAGTCTATCCGATGTATCGATATCCTTTTCTCAAAACATCTACGACCACGAATGGTTTTAGACTTATGCTACAAACGGTCAAACAATTCTCTATGATCAAGATCCTTATCTCGATACTTGTTCGACCTTGCCTCAAGTCCCTAAGTTCTAATGTAGACTACAATATTTTTAACTCAGGTAAATACTTACCAAACAGTTTGCTATTATTCCAAATAAGATGTTTGTTCATATACAGAGAGATAAATTGCCTCGAGGGCATAAACATCTCCCAACATCTCCAACTTGCACTCAGGCCCATTTATCGTGGTATGTCATACTGCATTTACACATAAGTCTCTCTAGACTTCATGTGGTATAGCCTTCGTGAGTGAATCTGCTAAACCGTCTTTAGTATAGACTTGATGAGTTTCTATGTTCATGCTAGAGCACACATTTGAATCGTATCCAAATTACTACCTTGGTCTTTAGGAATCCATTTGTCTTGCCTCTATCTCATCCAGATCGTCGTTCTCACTTGAGACTTTAAACAATATCCTTTACTCATCTTACGAGAATGCTCCAAAATAGTGACTAGTCATCCGCATGGTTCATTATCGTCTCTGATAAAGTGTCAAACTATTTGACCACTTTACCAAAACGTATGTTCCTGCTCCTTGATTCCTCGCACGCCTTTTTTATTTGCTCCCACTGACCTTGAAAACTCTCTGGGTGATTCATATAAGTTATTCTTGTAACCCCTCTATCTGCAATGTACGGTACTAGCATTAGCAAAATTTAATCTCCGAGGACACGTAGTTGGAGGATGTGTTAGAGAAGAGAGTGTCGAAAAGGTATTCCATGGAAAAGTGGGTGCATGCAATGAGCTTAGTATGAAAAGGGACATGCTAGTGGCACTTTTGTATATACTTAAGAAGTGGATGGGTATAATGGTCTTTTGATAGGGGGTGTGTGTATAGCAATACGGTGTGTGTATAAAGAAAGGCTTCTTGCTTAAGCCAAAACCCATTTGGCTTCTCATTTAATCCAACACTTAGATTTTTTTTAATTCCCTCACTCCCTCCCTCTCTCTCCCTCTAGAACCTGGCTTAAAGTTATCCTCCCCCTTTCCTCTTCATCAAAGCTCAAAAACCCTAATTTTATCTCAAAAACCCTAGAAACCCTAAGTTACTTCAAGGAGAAAGAAGGTGGAAGGAAGAGAAAGAAAAGAGAAGAAGAAAAGGGCCTTCTTGAGGTAGGGTTCCAACTTGGATTAGTGATTTTCATTTAGGGTTATGATGGTATATTTTGCTCATACTCTTGAATTTATGTGATATGTTTGCAATAATTCAAAAGATCAAGTTTTCCCTTGGTTTTCTTAGCAAATCACCCCCTCTAAAATTCTGTTGCATGTTGCTACTTGAATTTTGGTCTCTGTGGGTCAAATTAATTTCTTAAAAAATTATATAATTGTAGATTTTGAAATTCTACCCCAGAATCATATAAAATTTGACATATGTTAAGTTCAATAATTAGGAGTAAAAATTCCATCTTTACAACATGCCTGAATTTCATTCAGACTGGATACAGTTAAGCAAAATTGAGCTCAGTCCCTGCACACTCTATAGAAATTAGTGTTCTTGGTCTCATTTTAAAGATAACAACCTGCTATACAACTTTTCCCTAGGTAATGTTTTCAAAGTTCTGACTACAACATGTGTTAAATTAGCAATTGTTACATATCTTGGAATCTGTCTGAAAATCAGTCTGGACAGGTTTCACCAAACAATTCACCATAAATCATCGAGTCCATATTTATGCATGAAATTTTATAGGTGAATCCAGTACTACTATATCTTCAACTTTAATTTAAAGATTTTTTCAAATTCACAAGGAAAATGGATGAAATGTGATGATCTTTTTGGCTGTTCTTGGCTGTTCCAGAAGCTGATGTGTTTGATTGAAGTTGAATCTTGTAGTCATGGCAATTTTCCATTCCATTATGCATGATTGTTGTGCTACTTGAAAGAGTGCTTAGTCATGCTATTTGTTACTATATTGATGATGTGACAATATTCATTTCTATAATGCTGGCCACGTGTTTGTTGATATGCCCCAATGAATGTGAAGTTAAAGAAACTTGGGAAATAGCCACGGAAATATTTGTGTCATGTAGTATATTTATGAAATTGCATAAGTCTACTGAAGATTAAGACACATGATATGTCACCTGGGATGTCTCGATCTGCCCTAAGGCAGGTGAACACCCTAGTATGGGGATGGGAAAAGTTTGGGTATTATTTAACTATAAGGGACTGGACTAGGAAGGTGTGGGAAAAGAGATGTGATGTGCGATATTTGTTCCCACTCTCCTTTACCGGGAGTGGAGGTGACTCGGTGCTTGTATTATTGTGGAGTTCCTCACTCCTGCTAGGGACAGGGGAGCTGAGAGGCCCGACGTACAGTACACGTGTCCACTGCGTTGTATGCTATATTCACCCCAAATTTGGGGTGAGGTACCTGCCCTTACCTTTAGGTGATACCCAGGCTTCCAAAAGAGTCACTAATATCTGCTAATTAATGAACTCCATATGTGTTTGTTGTTACATAATTGTGTGTTGTACTCTTCACTCTGGTTCCTTGTACTTCTTATTGTATCTACACTCATAACACCCGAATGATTCCCATACCCTAGTTGGTTTCCTACTGGGCATGTTTTGACTTGCGCATTTTACTTTTCAGGACTTGAGCAGGTGATGCCAAAACAGAATCTTCCTCAGGAGATTACCCAGACGTGAGTCATGACTTGGGGACACTACTCTTTTTGGGCTATACCTTGTTGTGTGGGTTGTGTAGAGTAGTGAGTGAGTTCTCTTTTGTAGCTATGGAATGTGTTGGTAGCTTGTAGTACTTCTTATGTATAGTTGAGTTAGTTTCACTATGTACATGATGCTGGTCTGTAGTTACACTCTTTGGTTATGTAAATCTGTGGTTATGTACTTTTTTTGATGGCATTATGTGGTTGTTCTCTTTTATATGTCTGTGGTGAATGATCCCAGAATTCGTAGTGGCCTGCTTCTGTGTGTTGTCTATTCACATTTGGTGTAATATCGCAGCTTGTCATATTCCATCCTCCATTTTCCGTGGTAAGGATTGCACTATTTGGTATTTGTGAGAATGGGGCATGACAGTTCTTCTAAATCATATTTAGAAAACAGACTTTACATGCATATTCCAGTTTTCATGGTCATCATGGGCAATGATATTGATTCTAATCCGAATAGACTGTACACAGCTGTTGGCGAGAAAGTTTCATCACAATCCATTTATAGGAGTTCTGATGATAACCGTTCTCAACCAGCCAAACTTGTACTTCACTATTTTCGATCTGCACTAATTTTATGTCTTGAAGATTCACTTGCAGCCAAAGGGGACACTTTCCATGGGCACGTCTTCTAAGGTCTATACCTTATTTATGTGCAAGGATACTTTCCAGATTGCATCAAGCCATTTCTTAAAGTCTCTACTCTGAATGGCATCTTGGAAGTTTGATAGGCCATCATCAACTATAATGTTTTACTCGACTCCTTCGTCTCACAAGGCTTGAGTAATCCTCTGACTTCCTACCAATTAGAAGAAGGAATATCATATTGATAAGGTCCTTGCAGAATCTTATCAATAACCTAGGTATTATTGTCTGGGGCCTAACTTAGAAGGAGGATTGTAACTCAAAATCACTTGCCATGTATCGCACTATGTCTATCAAAGTGTGATTCATGCTCTCCAACACACCAATGTGTTAAGAGAGTTGACCTAAGAGAAAATCTCATTTTTGTTTAATTACGCAAGAATTATATTTCTAAGTATTTGACTCTTCGAGCTGATCAAAGTAGTTCAAATACTTCTGCCATTATGTTATCTATTTTATCAGACTTGTGTTTCATTAAGAACACATGTCGTAATAAAATAAGAATACCATATCCTGGGTAATTTAGACTTGGGCCCGGATACATCCGTATGTACGAGATCCCGAGTTCTCCAACTCATTTTCCTACTGTCTTACAGAAGAAGTTGGCCATCATACCTTTGAGACAAGACTCACAAGTGTCTTTCGACTCATAATATGAGAGGTCAACAGAATCCTCTTTATGTGACTTGCCAAGTCTGTTCTCTTTGATACGGCCTAGTCTATTTTTCCATATTTAAGTTTTCTGTAACTTATGCATTCATGTATTAGCACTTAATACAATATCGTTATACAAAACACTCACACCAAAAATTGCTTCAGAAGTAAGGTAACGACATTCGTCAAAATGTGTTAGACGTCTCATATGGTCCAAGAACAACACTTGCTCTTTTCCAACACAAAGGACAATCTTTTCCTTTTATATAACAATTATTCTGAAACTGTTACATCAAATATGTCACATTTTCAGTTCCTACTAGTTTTGCCTTTTCTTAAAAATTTCTTTCTCAATCGACTTTTCTGAAAGCCTTCTTCTTTTCTAAATCACATTTAGACATTACATGTTTCGACACAAATATTTGATGTGCAAGCATCTCATGTATCTAAACGCTTGAGCTTTAGAACCTTGAGTGTGGTCAACAAGTTGCTTGCTCAAGATTCGGTTTAGATACATGGTCTTGCACCACTCATGTAGTTATCTTCAAGCCAAACAATTTGCACGCAGTTCCACACATTACGGATTGAATTGTGTGTTGGATCTCCTGGCACACCAAATACACTAGAGGGGCTGAATAGTGTAAATCACGACGATATTGCAATTGCTTCTTGGAATGCCGTCGTCTAGCTGGCAAGGCTTTCGTTTCTTTGGGCTTAACAACGCCTGTAGAACCGGATTCCGTTCCTTGATTCGAACCGTGATTTGGGGATCTTTTGTTTGCTCCGCAAGGTAAAATTAAAAGTTAATAAAAAATTGCAATAAGAGTGTGGAAATGAAATGATCACTATCCAGAATAATTCAAACTCAAACACAAAGATTTTTATTCTGGTTCGGATCCTTGTAATTATACGTCCAGTCCTCTACCCCGTAGAGATTTGAATCCACTAAAACACTTGCTCCCTGCAAGTAACCAACATACAAAGATGTCAACACGGTACAAACATGCCAACACTCCCCGTGTTGCAAACTTGTACAATCTCTTCAACAAGAGATTCACCAAATAATTTAAAGAAAAGAGTATGAAACAATATCACATATAGCCTTGATAATTGATGGAATTATTGCGCAAGGTTGGTGATGGAATCTCCAATGTTCAAGATGTGAATTGTGGGAGAACACTCTTGGAAATTGGACTTTCTAAAGGGGCAGGATTTCTGCAGAGTTTCACCTACGGAAATCTGAAAATCACACACTTTCTAGAGAGAGAAAGAAACCTTAAGAAAAGAGAAAGTGAAAGAATTTTCGTGTTATTTAGGCAGGGGTCTGGTGGTCTATTTATAGTCCAAAAAGTTAGTTTTCGAACGTTGGACAACTACCTAAATTTTCAAAAATATCTGAGCCATTTTTCCAAAAATCAGTCGGCTAATCAAAACTATTAATCGACTAATAGTGCTGATAGGTCAGAAAATGGCTGTTGAAGTGTCCATTGATAGAAGAACGGAAATAAACTTCCACAAACGGACAAAAACGGCTAGAAACTGACAAAGTGACGTTGGAAGATAATTTATAACTGCCATTAAATAATAATAAATTATTTAATAGAAATCAGTTATAAAAATGACCTTATAATTATCTGGTAAACTATCTGGCAGACTAGGGAAATGTATTAGTAGACTAAAAATAAAATTTTGAGTGTTGTGAACGGTTATTTACCGTGTTGGTTGAGATTCTGGGTTATCTTAGAGATAGGCCCATATCTTTGTAGCCCATGTTTATATTCTCTCCTATTGCCTATAAATAAAGAGTTGGGGCTCCTCCCCCAATAGTTGATTCATAACACGTTATCAGCACGAGCCTCTAAAAATTTTTCTTTCCACAATTTTTTTTTCGTTTCGTTCGTTGCGAAGGCGAAGGCGTTAGGAGACGGGAGATCTACGAGCACGGTGCAAGGCTTCATCAATCGAGCTTCGTCATCCGCGTAGGGCTTCGTGCAACCGTCGCTATATCTGGAGGACGGATATAGATGTAAAAACACTAAAAACGATGTTTTTAAATCATACGTATGATTGCTCTATCCCTAGATCTCACAAGATCGATACGGGGATCTATTGTTGCCTTGAAAACGACTTATTTTTCATCCTAAAATTCAATTTTTAGGGTTAAACCCTAACTCTAAGCCCGCCGGTGGCTTGCCACAGTCCTTGTCCCCCCGCCTGAAGCGAGGGGGGCCGCTGCTGTCGCCACCCAACTGGGCGGCCCCACCCCTCTGCCCCCTGCCTGTAGCAGGGGGCGGCCTGTTTTTCCGCCCGACAGGGCGGTTCCCTCCGCCCTTTGCCCCCCGCCTGAAGCGGGGGGCGGCCTACTACTCCGCCCGATAGGGCGGTTCCCTCCGCCCTATCCCCCCCCGCCTAAAGTGGGGGGGGGGGGGGCTGCTCCACCACCCGTAAGGGCGGTTCCCTCTGCCCGAAAGGGCCGATGCCCACCGTTCCCCCCCCCCCCCCCCGCCCCGCTGGCAGCCGGGGGGGTCGCCCGTCGTAACCGCCCAAAAGGGCGGTTGCCGCCGCCCTCGTCCCCCTGCCTGAAGCGGGGGGTGGCAGTCGACGACCGCCCTCAGGGCGGTTCGTACACCCTCGTCCCCCCTCCGCCCACAGCGGGAGGGGGGTGGTGGTGGCCACCTGCGACCGCCCAAAAGGGCGGCTCCGCCCGCCTTTGCCCCACCTTTCCGCCGCCGGCGGAAGAAAGGGGGAGGCGGCGGTGACTAACCCTAGCCGCCGCCTCCCCCAAGCCCTAGTGGGCCATTTCTCGGCCCATCAAAAAAAAAATTTTCTTGTGGGCCAGAAGCCCGCAAGCCGACTTCATCAAAAAAAAATTTCCCTACGGCCCGAAGCCCGCAAGCCGACTGCGGGCTTCGGCCCACAGGCCTAATTCAAACTAAAAAAATTCCCCTGCGGCCCGAAGCCTGCAGGCCTAATTTAAACAAAAAAAAATTTTCCTGCGGCCTGAAGCCCGCAGGCCGGCTGCGGGCTTTGGCCCGTAGGCCAAATTCAAAAAAAAGAAAAAAATGGGAAGGGGCAAAGCCTATAAATAAACCTTTAAAGGCACTTTTCGAACCAAAAATTATTTTAAAGGGCGTTCAAGGGCCCAAAAATTCGTGAAAAATCACGGTTTCTAATGGGGCAATTATCAGGCTTTTAAGGGCTTATCGGGGACATTTGGGGGATATTTGGGATGATTTAATGAGGAAAACCCTTTTCCTCCTACAACAAAAATGTCTATTTTGGGCTCTTAATCAATTTGATTGATTAAACCCACTTACTTTACAACCCATGCATCGTAATATTTCTTTTACATGCTTTACATCTCTGGCAAATTATGTGGATATTATATGCGTGGTTGTGCATTATATTTAAAACTTAATAATTAGGAAGATCCTGCGACCGCTCTACCATTAGTTACCTAACCTAACGGTGTATGACGTTGCCCAGTGGTCCAATAATTATTAAGTGATTAAATATTTTTATCCTCATGTGAATATAACTGCCTGCGATATCTGTGAACGAAAATGTTGATGAGCACAATATTTCTGCATAAATTGCTAAATGTGGATTTTGGATCGGTCGTTTAGTCCCACAGTTTATTTCCCGCACTTTTCTTTTATTTTTGAGAGAAATTGTAGTGAGGAATTTATGTAAATGTCAAAGAAAGAAGACCAACTTCCATGGAGACGGAGGCCACGCTTGAAGCTGGAGATATCTTATGGGACTCACGGGGTTTCCAAAGTTGTATTTTCATTTTTAAAGCTGCAAATTTGTATAATTTGGACTGTGGACTTTGGACTCTTTCTTGTGGGACTGTCTGATCCACACATTTAGTTTTCCGTTTAATATTGCCTCCGCATGAAAATGTTTTCTTCGATTAATTATTAATTCATGTATGTTTGTGCTCTGCTAGATAAATGGCTAAAATTGCAAGCGTTGATTTCAAAGTGCTGGATGCATCAGGTAGAAAATATCTAAGCTGGCAGCTAGATGTAAAGTTTCACCTGCGGGCAAAGTCCCGCATTGCTGCTGTAACTGAAAAAGAAAATGTTAGCGATATAGAGAAGGTGCAAGCCATCATCTATATTCGTCGCCACGTGGACAAGACCTTAAAGGCTGAGTACCTTACGGTCGAAGATCCACTTGAGCTTTGGACCGCCCTTGAGGATAGGTATAAACATCAGAGAGATGTTATACTCCCAAGGGCGAGATATGAGTGGGAGAACCTGAGACTGCAGGACTTCAAGTCCATTGCTGAGTACCTCAGCACTTTTTAGCATCACCTTACGCCTGAAGTTGTGTGGTGAAAAGTCTCAAAAGATCACATGCTGGAAAAGACGTATACGTCTTTCCATGAAAAAGATGCGATACTCATGCAGCAATACCATGAACGCAAGTTCACCAAGTATTCAGAGCTGCTGTCATGTCTTCTCATGGCCGAGCAAAATAGAGAGCTTCTTCATGCCACTCACAATATGCACCCTCCCGGCACTGCCCCTACCAGAAGCTCACCACGCCTTCCTTCAAAAAGGAGGGATAATAAAAGAAAAGAAAGACGACAGAAAGGGGGACAACAGAAAAGAGCCAAGGGCCCACCACAACAGCGAAAGAATGAAGGGAAGCGCAAGTTCACCTGGCGCAGGAATGATGACAAGAAAAATAATGCACCCCTACCCAAGAGGGATTGGGAAGACCAGTGCCACAGCTGTGGTATGAAAGGCCACTGGTCCAGAGTGTGCAGGACCCCAGTGCATCTCCAGGAGCTTTATAAACAAAGCAAGAAAAAGAATGCTGAATCAAACCTGGTGGCTGCGAACAATGCAGTCAAGTTCACAGCCAAAGACTTCGAGTCAGATGATATGCTTGATTAGCCAGCTTTATTTATCTTAGCATTTCTAGCATTTTATTTCAAGAACAATCTATTTTATGAGAGCTTATATGTAATTTGAATTCTATTGAATAAAATTTAGTTTTTCTGAAAGCAAATGTTTACTCATCTTTTTAGATGGGATGCTCTCATGACTGCTTAGTAGACAGCGCGTCGACACATACGATCCTTCAGCACAAATGCTATTTCCATAGCATTACTCCGTATAAGAGCCCTGTAAACATAATTTCAGGGCCATCGGACATAATTGAAGGTTCTGGGAATGCAACCTTGTTGCTCCCCAATGGAACAGAAATAAAAATAAAAGATGCACTTTACTCTCCGAATTCCAAGAGAAATTTATTAAGTTTCAAAGATATCTGTCTTAACAGATTCCACTTGGAAACAGCAAATGTAAAATAAAATGAATTACTGTATGTAACGTCTCAAGACAATGGAGTTAAAACCATACTTGAACGTTTTGAGAGCCTCTCATCAGGCCTCTACCATACAAAAATTCGGAGAGAGGAAGCAAACCTGACGGAGCACCTGAAGTGCCCGACATCGGCCAAATTCTTACTTTGGTACAATAGACATGGCCACCCCTGATCTGTGATGATGCACCGCATCCTATCACAATCCCACGGGCATAACCTGAAGAACCAGAAGATTCTTCAGAAGGGAGAATTTCATTGTGTACCCTGCTTTAAGGGTAAATTAATAACAAGGCCATCACCACTTAAAGTGGATATTGAGTCTCCTAGCTTCCTTGAAAGAATACATGGAGACATATGTGGACCTATCCACCCCCTAGTGGGCCCTTTCGGTACTTTATGGTACTGATAGATGCATCTTCGAAATACTCGTATGTGTGTCTACTTTCAACTCGAACTTAGCTTTTCCAAAGCTTTTGGCACAAATAATAAAGTTGCGGGCACATTTTCCAGACAACCAAATTAAGAAAATACGTCTGGACAATGCGGGGGAATTTACCTCTCAGTCATTTCAAGAATATTTCTAGGCAACGGGAATTGAAATTGAACATCCGGTGCCGCATGTTCACCCCCAGAACGGGTTAGCTGAGTCGCTAATTAAAAGACTCCAATGGATTGCACGTCCATTGCTGATGAAATCCCAGTTGCCGGTGGATGCATGGGGACATGCAATCTTGCATGCAACATCACTAATAAAAATAAGACCCTCGGGAGGTCAGAGTCTATCTCCAATGCAACTCGCATATGGAACGCCGTCGAACATCTCTCACTTGAGAATCTTTGGCTGTGCGGTTTATATCCCCATTGCACCACCCCAGAGGACCAAGATGGGTCCTCAACGTCGCCTAGGTATTTATGTTGGGTTTGACTCACCCTCTATTATAAGATACCTAGAACCCCAAACGGGGGACGCTTTTAAGGCACGTCTTGAAGACTGTGACTTTGATGAGACTTATTTCCCCAAAATGGGCCTGGACATTGAAAAGTCTAGTGCGAAGCAAATGTTAACGTGGGATACAAAAAGTCTGACCCACTACGATCTGGTAACAAAACAATGTGATGATGAGATCCGGAAGATCCTACACATCCAGGACACAGTCCATAGATTACCGGATTCATTTACTGACAACCAGAAGATTGTCAGATCACACATCCCTGCTGTGAATACTCCAGCTAGGATTGACATCCCAAAGGATGGATGCAATCCACCAGCAGTAGAAGTGGTTGCACCTCAACAGAAAAGAGGCAGACCACCAGGCTCCAAGGATAAAAATCCATGAAAAAGAAAAATATCCGGAGACCTTGGGACGATACCCCCACAAAGAAACGAGCTCGTGTCCATACCCTCTCCCCTCCCGGAATCCACTGTAGAGGAACTGTCAGGAGAAACTGAAATATCATTGAATTATGTACGTACAGGGTAGGTATTGGACAGAAAGAGTACAGTCGTCGACGATGACTTTGCGTTTCACATTGCCATTCACGTCACCGGAAGCGACGATGATTATGAACCACATTCTGTTGCTGAATGAAAACGTAGAAATGACTGGCCAAAGTGGAATCAGGCAATAGAAGCTGAGCTGGAATCGCTTTAGAAACGAAAAGTCTTTGGGCAAATAGTCCAGACACCTACCGGTGTCAAACCTGTGGGATACAAATGGGTATTCGTCAGAAAAAGAAACGAAAATAATGAGATCGCACGCTACAAAGCTAGACTTGTAGCACAAGGATTTTCCCAAAGACCGGGAATAGACTATGACGAAACATACTCCCCGGTCATGGATGCGATCACTTTCAGATTCATGATAAGCTTAACAGCAAAGGAAGGCCTAGATATACAGCTAATGGATGTTGTGACTGCATATCTATACAAAAATCTCGACAAGGAGATATACATGAAACTTCCTGATGGCTTTTCTATGCCTGCTGAACTAAAAGATAGACCTCAGGACGTCTATTCTGTTAAGCTACAAAGATCATTATATGGTCTCAAACAATCAGGAAGAATGTGGTATAACAGACTCAGTGAGTTCCTTGTTCAACAAGGATTCACAAACAATGAAGTCTGCCCTTGTATCTTCATAAGAACAAAGGGAAAACGATTCGTAATAATTACTGTCTACGTAGACGATCTGAATCTCATAGGATCTCCTGAACAGATCACTGAGATATCTGTAAGCCTAACAAAATAATTTGAATGAAAGACCTAGGCAAAACGAAATTCTGCCTTGGCATACAGATTGAACATCTAAAAGATGGAATACTACTACATCAAACCACATACACAAAGAAAATGTTGCAAAGATTCCATATGGACCAATGTCATCCACTAAGTACACCTATGGTGGTATGATCTCTGGATGCACATAAAGACCCCTTCCGGCCGCTGGAAGAGGGGGAGGATATACTTGGTCCAGAAGTTCCATACCCGAGTGCCATCAGAGCACTACTATATCTGGCAAACTGCACGCGTCCCGACATAGCATTCGCAGTAAATTTGCTCGCCAGATACAGTGCAGCGCCCACACAGCACCACTGGACCGGGGTTAAGCACCTTCTGCGCTACCTCCAAGGGTCCACAGATTTGGGACTCTTCTACAATAATGGAATATCCTCTATAGTTGCAGGTTATGCTGATGCAGGCTACTTTTCTGATCCCCACAAAGCAAAGTCACAGACTGGGTACATGTTTACCCACGGAGGGACAGCCATTTCCTGCAGATCCATCAAGCAAACCTTGACGGCGACCTCATCCAATCACTCTGAGATCATTGCCATCCTTGAAGCAAGCAGAGAATGCGTATGGCTATGCTCTATTGTCCACCACATCCGGTCTACGACTGGACTGAAGACTGGAGATCTCGAGCCTACTACAATGTTCGAGGACAATGTGCCTGCATAGCTCAGTTATGAGGTGGCTTCATTAAAGGCGACAGAACGAAGCACATTTCACCAAAGTTCTTCTGGACGCACGAGCTACAGAGAGATGGCAAGATCGACATCCGACAAGTGCAATCATGTGACAATTTGGCAGATTTGTTCACTAAAGCCCTTCCTACTGCCACTTTTAGGAAACTTGTACATAGGATTGGAATGAGACGCCTAAGAGATATGAAAGCTTGAGAGCTTGTACAGATCAGGGGGAGTTAGGTAGAGTTTGTACTCTTTTTCCTTAACTATGGTTTTTCCCACTGGGTTTTCCATAGCTAAAGGTTTTAATGAGGCAAATCTCACCAACTCAGGATCCTGAAGTATCCACCCATGTGAGACTCTTCTACGCTCAGAATCCTGAAGAATTCACGAGCAGATTCCACATCTATGGCTGGATAAGGAGGAGTGTTGTGAACGGTTATTTACCGTGTTGGTTGAGATTCTGGGCTATCCTAGAGATAGGTTCATATCTTTATAGCCCATGTTTGTATTCTCCCCTATTGCCTATAAATAAAGAGTTGGGGGCTCCTCCCCAATAGTTGATTCATAACATTGAGAAATTTTTCAGAAATTGATCCTTATGCTTCGAAAATAGTTTTTGACCAAAAATAATTTTTTTCATAAAAAATTTATTAGTCGACTAGGGGAAAGTGCTAGTCTGATAATTTTCTGAAGTTTGGATTTTGAAGCTAAATCCTAAAGAACTAAGATAGGAAATTATCAAGGCTTTAACAATCTAAAGTTTTGCAAGAATAAAAGATAAAATTACATCATCTTTCTCAAGTGATAAGAATGTATTGTTTGAGTTTCATCATACATTTTGATGCTTTTTCTTGCAACATAACTTTGATGATTGTCATATGTGAGAGTTTGAGCTTGATAATCTGCATCCAAAGAGTTAGCATCTAATATACATTTGACAGCGATTTTTGAATCATAGGGCTGACTAGGACAAGCTGACTAGGACAAACAGGTTGATAGAAAGACGGCTAGGATTTGATCTTGATAAATCAACGGTTTGGATGAGGGTTTGAGATAATAATTTTGTATTTTTTAGACATCTTTTCTTTGAAATATTCAACGCACGCGATGCAAAAAATGCATTGAGAATTGGGGAGAGGGAAATTCAAGAGTGTCACCACCTCTTCAATGCACGCGATGCAAAAAATTTCAAGAGTCCCGCCACATCTCTTCAACGCATGCAGGGCCACAACTCTTCAATAGATGCGGGGCCCACTACCTGGGGAAGGGAAAATTCAAGTAGGTGAAACACAGGGCTCTTCAACGCATGCGGGGCCCACTAATTGGGGAGAGGGAAAGTCAAGTAGGTGAAACGACGATGTGGGGTGAAGCCCTTCCTCCAGATGTGGGGCCCAGCAATTGAAGCGAAGATTGTGAATAAGGAATCACCATGTTAAATAAATAAAGTGAAATTAGACAAATGATAGCAGAGGACCTTTCAAATCTTAAAACGGAACTGAACAATTTATTTACATCATGTACTTAGAATGGTAATTATCTCTTAACAATCATCCAGCGACCAGATCAACAGAGTTTAAAGAGATACCAACCAGAAGGTAGAGGAGAAGAGCAACAACGATGGTCCGGTAACGACCCAGGTACGAATTGATGACGAACGCCCCAAGCAGCGGTAGAATTGAGGCGACACCACTCCAAGTGTTGACGGCCGCAGCGGTGGCCGCATTTGACCGCCCAATATCCCAACGTACGCGAACATTTCCGCAACCTGTAAGCCTGCGCACGTAGCATGCACACATTCAGCCTGCAATGTTGATATATTTGGATCCACATGCTGGCTTAGTGCTGACACCGCACCTATGATGAAGAGCACAGTGGTCCACCTGCCGTTGGCGGCTCTTTCAGTGATTGGACGGCCACGGCAGTCGACGACGCCAACAAAGGGATCGGGATACGACGATGAGCGGTGGCAGAGGAGGAGAGGATCAATGTAGTCGCTAGGATCGTCTTCCATCCAATGTCGCTTTGCTTGCCCACTTACTGGTCTGGGTCCTAATGCCGGCCAAACTTGAGATGTCGAGGGTTTTCTCCGGTATGCTCCGGTCCCACCTCCCTTTTAGGGTGCTCCTCTTAGCAAATGGAAGTCCTCTCGAATACAATTTATGCTCAGATTTAATTCAAGTGCTCCCCTTTGTGCTTGCAACGTTAATTCTCACCCTCAACATTTCTCAACCACAGTTGTGCAGAAATTGTCAGCATCCTCCCTCATGCATGTGGAGTCCAAGCTCTAAGGTAAGCCAAAAATCCTTGAGTCTAACCTCCATCATGCACGCAGAGTTGTTTTTGTTGTTCATGTTTTTGAAATTTCTCTTTATTTAGAGTTGATTTAGGGTCTAGCCCCTTTCTTTTGAAATCTCTCTTTATTGTTTATTATATGTTTGCTTCATGTTCGTAGAAAACCTGAGACCAATAATCTTCCCCCTCACACAGAAATCTTTGCTACTGGTTTTGGTGGTGGTGGTGGTGGTGGTGGTGTTCGCAGAAAATCTCCCCAAGGTACCGAGCTCTAAGGGATAAGTGGTATTTGAAGCAGCATTTCATTGTGTATTTGATTGTTGTTGGTAAAAAACAGGTATCTGTATTTTAAGCAAAAAAAATAGCATATGGCAAAAAATATAGTATTTGACGAAAAACAGGTACTGAACTTCTCATTTTTGTTTTTGTTGGCATTTGACTCTGATTTTTATTGGCAAAGTTGTTTCAGCCGAAGCAAAGCTGTTTGCTTTGTTGATACTTCAGTTTAGTGGTATCTGTTTACTTCACTTTTCTTACTGATGTGTATATCTACATTTTGTTTCAACAAAGCTGTTACCTTAGTCATGTCTTATTTCACTCTGATTTCCCCCCGGAGTATTCTTAATTTTGTTCCTTTTTTCGAGCAATTTTTATTCATATATTTTGTTTGGTTATATTTAATTTCCCCCATAAACACTGATTATATATTATTTTTTGTCATTTTACTTAGTTAGTCATGACTAGGCTAACTAGGTATACACAATTTCTACTACAAATTACTTGCATGTGGTTTCTCTTCATTGTTCTTATACAAGATATGCTTAATTTCAGGATGTGATGGATCTTGACCCCATAGGGCGGCTTTCGGCCACGAAAGTCATGGCGAATCCCATATTCGAAAGGCACGCCGAGCACACTCAAGCAAGTTTCTGCATTAAATCCGAACTTAAATTCAACAGAAACTGACGGCCTGAACTCAGAGAAACCTCTTTCATGCATGCGGCTATAGTTTCAGGCCAAATTTTGGATATTCGTAGGATGATCTTGATAATCGCAATAATAGCTGCTATCTCTTTTGTGCCATGCTTCAAATTTGTAAAGAAGCCTCAAGATGTCAAGGCTTTTGAGGGCCTATGGACAAGTGAATACTCAATTGTAAAGAGCTTACATTGCCATTTGTTAGTAAATGAAATGATGTTTCCATTGTCTAAAAGTATGTAGAGTACATGGCCATCGTTTAATAAAATTATGCCATCTGTGTATATCGTAATTATAATATCATATTATTAATTTTTATCATATATGATATAGAAATTAAATGCATGTCAAATATTCATGAAACTAAAGGCAAACTGAGTTTTTTGCAGCTATCTGTGGGAAGCTAAACATTGATTTGTTAATCGTTGCATTTTCAGCTATAACACTCGAACATTTGTAGCCCTCAAGGGAAATAATGGAAAATAATAATATGTATTGTACACTATATGAGAGGTCTTTATTACATATACGACGATATAGCATATAAGATCCTATGATGCACATTTTTTTCTCATATTACCTTTATAATAAAGGAGAATACGTTTTGCTATCTATTATACATTTGAGGATCTTTTTTGAATCTTTGTCATATGTGGCTTGGTTTGTCTCAGTCATATTTTGGCTTGATGATTAAGATGCTGACTATTATAAAACAATGGGTGACACTTAATTAAGATGCCGAAGGCGCCCGCGACGAAGGCGCCCGCGACGAAGGCGCCCGCGCCGAAGGCGCCCGCGCCGAAGGCGCCCGCTAAATTTTATTATGATAATTTGTTGTTCTGCACCAAATTTGTTGTTCCGTGTTGAAGGTGCATGCGCCGAATTTGTTGTTCCGCGTCGAAGGTGCCCGCTAAATTTTATTACGCTAATTTGTTATTTCGCGCCGAATTTGTTGTTCTGTGTTGAAGGTGCATGCGCCGAATTTGTTGTTCCACGCCGAAGGCACCCGCTAAATTTTATTACGCTAATTTGTTGTTCCATGCCAAATTTGTTGTTTCGTGTTGAAGGTGCATGCGTCGAATTTGTTGTTTCGCACCGAAGTGGCCCGTGCCGCTAAATATTTTTTCGCTAATTTTGTGTTCCACACAAGTTTAGCTGTGGAAATAATTTTTTGGGGAACAAAGATTTCGCAGAATGAAATCTTAAATGAACTGTGCCCCCGGGCACGGGTTATGACTAGTACACATATATATAAATAATTGTTTCATCAAAAACTTTATTGGAAGAGAACTTTATGTTTCCAATATTCTCCCTTTTGATGATTACAATAAATCTTAAGATAATATGAACTATATGTGATACGTGTAAAAATAATAATTTTAGGTATAAAGCTCCCCCTGAATGTATGCTTGATAGAATGACCAATCTATTTACCAATGTAAATAATTGTGTAACAATGTAATATCAATTAGCAAATGCATATATCATAAAAATGCTTGATATTTAATAATGTATGCAAAATTTTAAAAATGTTTATACCACTGCATTTTATACCACGGCATTGCATATTTTCTCCCCCTTTGGAATTATCAAAAATGGGGTGTATTTCCGCAAATTTAGGGAATTAGTCGACTAATGAAAAGTTCTGGTCGACTAATTAATGTGAAATGCTGAGAAACAGAGAAGAATATAAACTAAAGCAAACTGAAATTTCATTACTAGAACTTTAGTGATACATGGTTGGAGTCATACACATGAGACTACTTAAAAATCAAAATACATAAACCAAAGTTAACATAAGTCATACTGACATCATACATGCTGACTGGGCAACAACAACTAAACACCAAACTCGAACAGAACCATTGACAGTAACCAAACGAAACAACTAAAAACTGCTGAGAACCACAATTAGTCGACCAACTGATTGCCTTAGTCGACTATGAAGTGAAATCCTCCAAAATCGCTTCAAAATGGGGGACGAGGGTGCTGCGATGTGGATGGGGCATAGGGTGACCACTGTTCCAGAAGGCTAAGAATCTGGGCCTGACTTTGATGTGTAGTCTCAAAGCCTTGATTCATACCGATTGTGACTTGTGATATTCTCGAGGCAGGTTTCAAAACCACTCAAATGTTCCTCGACGCCGGTAAAGCCTTTGTTAACATCCTTACGCAGGTTGTCTATCTATGTTTGGATAGTGACATGCGGAGGAGGGAGTTCCTGCTAGGATTATAAGGGTTAACAACAAAGCGGTGACGGTGGAGAGGAGGTTCCGCGGGACGGTCTTCTTCTTCATTTCTAGGAGGAGGAGGGTGTAATGTCATACGGTTAAGAATGGACCGATCAAAGTTGATAGTGGGAAATATGGAGATTTCACCAACAAGAGGGACATCGAAGTAATTGAAGATGCGGGTGATTGTGCAAGGAAGATAAATGTGAGAAGTAACGGGTTTGATTAATATTCGCATGAAAACGTAAGCCCAATTTACCTTTAATTCCCCTACAATGGCGTAAAGGCAAAGTGCAAGGTGATTGCTAACGTAATTTAGAGAGGCGGTTTTTGGAAGGAGGTTGTAGATGATTATCTTGAAGATGAGACGTAGGGTTGGAAGTAATTCAATGGCGCTCATCCCCACAAGGAAATTCGGACTAAGTTAGGCAAGAACATTGGTACTGTCGATGGTAAAACCGAGATCGAAAACATGAGAGCAAGGGATACTTAGGGCTGCGGCAAGAGAAGTGTAGTCAAGATGAATTTTGTTACCCTTGACAATGGTGTCAAAGAAGACATTACCATCATCGTAGGTGACCTCCATGTTTGCAAAGAATTCCTTCACGAGGCTAGGATAGTAAGGAACACTGTCGACAAAACTCCAAAGATTGAGGAGTGCTACATCATCAAGGAGATTGAAAACGTCATATTGAAGAATTTCGGTGTCGTTAAAGTCTATGAAGCATTTCGGATAGAAAGCGGTATTGGCCATGGAGTCAAATTTGGCATGGGCTTCATCAGACTTGAAGATCAAAGCTCGGGGTCAGATGGGTTTGGGCGACGGGAGGAGGAGGATGCCACTTGAATTCGATGTCTAAAGATTGAAGAACGTTTAGACCAAGAAGAAATTGGTTTTTACATGGTAGAAAGGGAGAGGAGGCATTTGATTTAAATAGAGAAAAATTTGAGGGAATTTCGAAATTTGAAAACAAAAAACTGAATTGGAACCAAATGATAACTTCCCTGAACTTCTCTAGACGTTAAAGAACCGATTGGTGCAGAAAATGGTCAAAATCGTAGTTCAGCAAAAACTGTAATTTTCTGGTCGACTAGTCGAAATGTCTAGTCGACTAATCAATGTGCAGAAAATTTTGGAAAGTGAGGACGCGACAATGGAGAATTGATAACTAATATATTTGGTCAAATAAGAGCACACGGACCTTACTTCTGTCAATGGGCTAGGGTAGGTTGTACTTGAGTTTTACTTGGAAAAGCTCCTTTCCAAGGTGTTGTGTACTAGACAACTTGTATTACCAAGGTGCTTTTGAAAAAAGTGGAGGGAAAAACAAAAAGTAGGGGCGGTTTGTTTTGTAGTGAACTGTTGATCGACCAGATTAATAAAAATAATATATATATATATATATATATATATATATATATATATGAGACGAGGAATATCTAGCGGTCTAGTCAACACGAACTATTTGCTAATCGACTAATAAAAATATAAAATAATTCTGAAAATTCCAGAAAAATTCTATATTGATATTAACATAATATATAACTATATTCTGTAATCAAAATTCCGATTCACAAACTATACCAAGTTCTCTTCTAAGTTTTAGAAAAGTCTCTTCTTTAAGAGGCTTAGTTAGAATATCGGTAATTTGATTCTTAGTCTCTATATATTTAAGAATAATATCACCTTTTTGGACACGATCATCCAAGAAATGGTGACGTATATCTATGTGCCTAGTACGTGCATGATGAACTGGATTTTTGGACAAATTTATAGCACTAGTATTTTCACACATATTAGGCATGTGTAACATTTAATGCCATAATCTAAAATTGTTTGTTTCATCCATATAATCTGTGCACATGCTAAACCAGCGGCAATATATTCCGCTTCAGTAGTAGATAAAGAAACAGAATTTTGTTTCTTACTAAACCAAGATACTAATGCATAACCTAAAAAGTGACAAGTTCCACTTGTACTTTTACGGTCACATTTGCAACTAGCAAAATCTGCATCACTATATGAAACTAGATCAAATGAATTTGATTTTGGATAATATAAACCAAGAAGTTTGATGTTTCCAGTCATAAGTTTGGAACATTCACAATCTAGTATACATCTTTCTTTTATGGGTACCTAAAAGATAAATAATAAATATTGGTACCCTTTTTATATGGCCCCTTAGGATTAGTCCTTAGGAAACCAAACCCAAGTGGAATTTGGTTTCTTCAAATAATTAGGAGAAAGAATAACATTTTTCATAAAGTTAGAAACATATGTATCTTTATCATATAAACAAATATCATTGGGAACCCAAATATAATGCATATGTTATGAATGGATATAACCAGAGTCGGTTAGGATTGTGTGTATCTTAGAGATACGCTCATATCTATGTATTCTATGTTTCTACTCTCCTACCATGCCTATAAATTAAGGGTTGGGGGGTTCCTCACCCAGGAGTTGATTCATAACACATTATCAGCACGCGACTCTAAAAATTTTTCTTTCCACAAAGTTTTTTCGTTCATTGCGAAGGCGAAGGCAAGATGAGATGGGAGATCCACGCGCGCGGTGCTAGGCTTACTCAATCGAGCGTCGTCATCTACGTAGGGCTTCGTTCAACCGTCGCTATATCCGGAGGATGGATATAGAGGTAAAATATCTTAAAACGATGTTTTTAATCATTTTATGATTGTTCTTCCCCTAGATCTCGCAAGATCGACATGGGGATTTACTAGATCGCCCAAAAACGACGAATTTTTCATCCCAAAAATCAATTTTTAGGGCTTTTGTTGTGTAAACCTACCATGAGCCCACCAGCGGCCTTGCCCCCCCCCCCCCCCCCCCCCCCCCCCCCCGTCGCGACTCCCCATTGTAGGGGGCGGCTGACACCCGGCCACCGCTCGCCCTGCAGGGGGTGGCCCCGGCCGCCCGCTCCCCCCTGCAGGGGGCAGCCAACCCCCCGCCGTCGTTCCCCTCTACAGGGGGGCGGTGGCCCGCCCGTCGCTGCCCTCCCCTGCAGGGGGCGGCCCCTGCCGCTCCCCCCTGCAGTGGGGGGCGGCCCCTACCCTGCCGTCCTCCCCTGTAGGGGGCGGCCCCGCTGCCTCTCCCCCCTGCAGGGGGCGACGGCCGCCGCTCCCCCCTGCAGCGGGGGGGGCCTCTGCCCGCCGCCCTCCCCTCCACGGGGCGGCCCCGTTGCCACTCCCCCCTGTAGGGGGGCGGTAACCGCCGCTCCCCCTACAGCGGGGGGGCGGCCCTGCCCACCGCCCTCCCCTGTATGGGGCAGCACCGCTGCCGCTCCCCCTACAGTGGGGACGGCGGGCGCCGCTCCCCCCTGCAGTGGGGATCGGCCCTGCCCGTCGCCCTCCCCTACAGGGGGCGGCCCCGCTGTCGCTCCCCCTATAGCGACGGGGCGGCTCCGCCCGTCTCCCCCTGGCAGGGGGGTACGCCGGCCGCCGCCGCACCCCCTGCCAGGGGGCGGTGCCCCCCCCCCCCCCCAATCCGCCACCGGTGAAAGAAAGGGGGCGAGGGCGGCTAACCCTAGCTACCGCCCCCAAAACCCTATTGGGCTTTTCAGCCCATTTTCACAAAAAAAAATAAAATAATTTTTGACTGCGGGCCTGAAGCCCGCAGCCAACCTGCGGGCTTCAGGCCCGCAGGCCAATTCTCTTTCAAAAAAAATTGACTGCGGGCCTGAAGCCAGCAGCCAACTTGCGGGCTTCAGGCCCGCAGGCCAGTTCTTTTCAAAAAAAAAGAAAGAAAAGAAAGAGAAAAGGGGGGCGAAGGCCAAAAATGAGCCTTAAAAGTCTTTTTTGAGCTAAAAATTAATTTAAAAGGGCGTTTGTGGGACTAAAAATTCGTGAAAAATCACAGTATATTATGGGGCAATAAGTGGACATATAAGGGATTTTTGGGGACCATTGGGGGTTATTTGGGATGATTTAAAAAGGAAAACTTCTTCCTTCTACGAAAAACATGGTTAATTATGGGGCTCTTTTTCCAATTCTTGGAATAAACCCAAATTTTGCACAACCCTTGCATTAAATGATTTCTTCTGTAAAATCATCTATACATACTTTGCATCACTGGCTTATTCTATGGATATTACATGCGTAGTTGTGCATTATATTTAAGCTTAATAATTAGGAAGATCCTGCGACCGCTCTGCAGTTAGTCACCTAACCTAACGGTGTATGACGTTGTCTAGTGGTCCAATAATTATTAAGTGATTAAATTGTTTATCCATCACTACGAAGATTAAATGCCTGTGATGCATGTGATGAAAATGTCTGATGAAAATGTGTGATGAGCATAAAAATTTTGCATGGATGGCTAATTGCGGTTTTTGGATCGGCTGTTTATGTCCCACATTTTATTTTCATGCACTTTTCTTTTACTTTTGAGAGAAATTGTAGTGAGGAAATTATGTAAATGTCCAAGACCGAAGACCTTTTTCGATGGAGACGGAGGTCACAATTGAAGCTGAAGATCTTATATGGGACCCACAGGGGGTTTCCAAAGTTGTAATTTCTTTTTAAAGTTTTCATTTGTGTAAGATGGACTGTAATGGGACTTTGGACTCTTATTTATGTGGGACTGGCCGATCCACGCAATTAACCCTTCACATTAAAATTGCCTCCGTATGAAAATGTTTATGTTTAAATTATTAATTTATGCATATTTGTGCTCTGCAAGATAAAATGGCTAAAACTGCAAGTGTCGATTTCGAAGTGCTGGATGCATCAGGAAGAAACTATCTGAACTGGCAGCTCGATGTGAAGTTTCACCTGCGGGCAAAGTCCCTCATTTCTGATGTGACTAATAATGAAAATGTAAGCGATATAGAAAAGGCACAAGCCATTATCTATATTCGCCGCCATGTGGACAAGACCCTAAAGGCTGAATACCTTATGGTCGAAGATCCACTTGAGCTATGGACTGCCATTGAGGATAGGTATCAACATCAGAAAGGTGTTATACTCCCAAAGGCACGATATGAGTGGGAGAACCTGAGACTGCAGGACTTTAAGTCCATTGCTGGGTACAACTCAGCACTTTTTAGCATCACCTCACGCCTGAAGTTGTGTGGTGAAAAAGTCTCAGAAGATCGCATGCTTGAAAAGACGTACACGTCTATCCATGAGAAAGACACGATACTAATACAGCAATACCGTGAACGAAAGTTCACCAAGTACTCTGAGCTGCTATCATGTTTACTCATTGTTGAACAAAACAGAGAGCTTCTCCTTGCCACTCACAATATGCGCCCCTAGCACTGCCCCCATCCCAGAAGCTCATAACGCCTCTTCTTCTCAAAAGAAGAGAGACAACAAAAGAAAAGAAAGACCACAGAAAGGGGGACAGAATAAAAGGGCTAGGGGCCAAGTCCAGCAATGAAAAATTCAAGTAAGGGGAAGTTCACGTGGTGCAGAAATGACAAAAATAGAGATGATGCACCCCCACCCAAGAGGGAATGGGAAGACCAGTGCCATAGCTGTGGCATGAAAGGCCACTGGTCCAGATTGTGCCGAACTCCGCAGCATCTCCAGGATTTGTATAAAGAGAACAAGAAAAATAAAGCTGAAACAAACCTGATGACCTCTGATGCTCCAGTCAAGTTTACAGCTAACGACTTCGAAAATGATGACATGCTTGATTAGCCCTTATTTTTATCTTAGCAATATGTTTTGAGTATAATTTATGTTATGAGAGCATTTTTGAATTATGTAATTTGTTTTGAATGAAAATGTTTAACTGAAAATGCATGTGCATATTAGATTCATCTTTTAATAGATGAACTGCTCTCATGACTGATTAGTAGACAATAAACACATATGATCTTTCAATATAAAGCCCAGCATTAGGACCATATTGAAGATCCAGGGAACGCAACACTGTTGCCCCCAAATGACACAGAAACAAAAATAAAGGATGCACTAATCTCTCCGAATTCCAAAAGGAACTTTCTAAGTTTTAAGGACATCCGTTTCAACGGATTCCATTTGGAAGCAGCAAATGTAAATGAAAAAAAAATTACTGTTTGTAACGTCTCAAGAAAAAGGAGTAAAATCCATATTTGAACATTTTTGAGGGCCTCACAGGCCTCTACCATACAAAGATTTGGAGAAAGAAAGCGAAATTAAACGGAGCACCTGAAGTGCCCGACATCAGCCAAGTTTTTACTATGGCATGATAGACTTGGCCACCCTGGATTTCTGATGATGCACCGCATCTTATCCTATGGGTATGACTTGAAGAACTAGAAGATTCTTCAAAAGGGAGAATTCCCTCGCATCCCTTGCTATAAGAGAAAACTAATAACAAGGCCATCTCTACGAAAAGTTGAAAAAGAATCTCCACGATTTCTCAAAAAGAATATAAGGAGATTGATGTGGATAAAATCCACCCACTTAGTGGGCTATTTCAGTACTTCATTGTACTGATAAATGCATCCTCAGAATATTCGTATGTGTGTCTACTACAGACCCGCAACTTAGCTTTTTCAAAGCTATTGGCACAAAAATAAAAATTTTGCGGGCACATTTCCCAGACAATCAAATATTGAAAATAAGTCGGGTTAATGTTGGGAAATATACATCCTGGTCATTTCAAGAGTACTGCCAAGCAACGGGAATAGAAAATGAACATACAGTGCCGCATGTTCATACCCAAAATGGGCCGGTAGAGTCACTGATAAGTAGACACCACTGGATTGAACGTCCATTAAATCCCGATTGCCGATGGATGCACGGGGACATGCAAACTCTACATGCTGCGGGGACAAAATTCCCATAATTAATTACCTCAGCGCGCACAACGTTCAATAAAAAATCCCAATAATAAAGAAAACACAAAATTGGGGGAGAATTAAATAATATTCAGACTATTGGGTGTACAGACATTTAAGTGATAAGAAACACATATCTTACTGTTTACAGAATAAGATATAAATGGATGGTGTACAGAATAAGGTGTACAGACATTTAAGTGTTGATACTCATGGGTCACGCTGTTTGATTTGAGGTGTTCACATCGCTATAAATGGATTTATGAGTAATATTGTATAAACATAAATAATTTGCTCAACTTGCACAACTGCCATATTTTTACCCGTTTTGCGCTTTGAGCAATTTTCTTAGAGGCAATCAATTTTGTTAGCGTCAATTTCTGTAGCCCACAGTAACCCAACTGTAGTCTCAGCCTCATCCATGCGGACCATACCCAGTCCAATTCGTCTATATAAAGTGATTCACTTCCCTCTAGACATCGTCAACCACTACTCCTCTCGATGATAGTGTTATATATGGTTATACCTATACAATATATTTTCTTTTACGTGCTAAATTTTTGTTCTTACTAATGAATGCTTCGTCTACGACACACAAAGATGGCCAGCCAATAAACTTGCGGCAATTGCCGTGATGCTGAAATTGAATTCGTCACATTTATATGGGCATCAAAGATGGAGTCTGCTACTTCAGATATCATCAACGATGGTGTTGGCTCCTTCAGAAGAAGCACACGATGTTTTCGAATGCTTCACATTGCCATCAGCCTGAAGGTGCCACCAAGGTATCGGCTCTCAAACTGCGCAATCTTCTCTGAAACTGTGCATCCTCATTTGTATCCATGCTCAGAAGAATTTCTTACGAGTGCCATTATTGCATTTCATACCAGTGCAAAAATGTGAAGAATCTCTATTGGAGCTGCTCATAACTGCAATATCCACAGGAGACACGGTCACGGCATGAGAACTTGTCGTATGAGCAAAACTGTATTCCATTGCTCAAAGTTAATCAGCCCGCCCTATGTGCAAAAGTAGTTGCCTTTGTGTCCACTAAGCAAAAATATTTACTATACTGTGATTTGTTACAGTTATTGTCTTCTGAGATGATACTGTATGTTTTTTTGGAAAAACTTGGACAAGCACCGCAAGAGTATTGGTGTATTTAGATTTTGCACTTTCCTAATCGAAACCAGATGTTTTTTTTTGTCGTTGTGCGCGTTGAGTATAAAAGGTATACCTTCAAGCAATTTTTATCTTCGCGCACCACCGCAGTCGGATACTATTTGGAACAACGTCTGGCTGGTATCCATCTACCATATATTCACGAGCACGAACTGTTACTCTACAGTGTTTCCATCCTCGTACTTGGTCAGTCCAACTCATCTGTATATGGTTTCCATACCCACCAGACCTCATCAACCACTACCACAGGTGAATATAGTTCCTTTATCTGATTCTCTCTGATTCTTCTAATACAATGTTTTTTCTTCAAATTTGTAATTTTGTTGTTGTTTATGAGTGCGTCGTCTACAGCAGACAAAGATGGCCAATATACTAGCGGCAAGTGCCGTGATGCAGAAATTGAATACATCACCTTTATATGGCGACGAAGATGTTCTTTTGCTCCTCTTGACATTATCTGTTAATCTTCATTGCAAACCTCAAATGAAGGCAAAGATGTTCTTGCAACCATTACAGCTTCATTCTCGTCCATGCCAACTTGCAAATATTCTTTGCCCCTTCGTAAGTTCCGTTCAGATTCATTGCATACATAACTGCTTGATGATAACAACTGTTCTATCTTATATCTATCTAAGTCTAATTATATTTACTTTTTTATTCTATCTTTTCCTAGGGGAGTTTGTACTTGCTGGTATCCCTCCTGCTCCCAAGGGTGTTCGAAGTGTCATTGTTTGCCTTGAGATAGATGCCGACGGTATCTTGAATGCCTCTGCAGAGGAAAGTATGTGTGCAGAAAAATAAGATCACTATCACTAACGATAAGTGCCACGTAGACCCAGGAGGAGATTGAAAGGATGTTCCTTGAGTCAAAGAAGTATAAAGCAGAAGATGCAGCGAACAAGAGAACGGCGGAGATGGTGTGTTATGTTCATTGGAATGCATAAATGTTATAGTATGTTGGAATTCAGACCTCAAATAATGTCACTTAATGTGATACATTTGCAGCCCATTACACAGACCTTAATACAATGTCATTTAATGTGATACATTTGCAGCCCACTACAAACTTGTGATTGGTGATATATACATTGATGCTTGCTTAAATCAAATTCCAACAATGAAATTTAATGGGAAAAATTAGTGAAAGTAATATACTAAGATTTACACAGCGCGCACAACTGGCAAACGGCGTGAACGTTGTGCGCGTTTAGAAATTTTGATCGAGGCCAACGATTATGCTCACATCGCTCAGCACGTCAGTGGATCTTTATTTGGGAACAACATCTGTGTAATACATACAATAAATACCCGAGGTACAAGATTATTCTGTATATTCACGAGAAATCGTCTGTTGACTTTTATTTAGTAGAAGTGCTACTTTTGTTTATACCAGCTTCCATTTACCCCTGGACACTAATTAATCATCCCACATAATTGCTCAGCGTGCACAACTTGCAACAGAAATGAAAGTTGTTCGCGCTAAGCAACGCTTTCTACAATTACCGAGTTTTGCTCGTCGCGCACAACGATGTTATTTAACAATCCGTTGTGCGCTCGGAGCTAAACTGTATACAATTACACAGTACACACAATTACTCATCGCGATCATATACGGAAGGTCATTCTCCCGCCAGTCTTGTCCTCGGTGACGGGGCCGTGTCGGCCGTCCAACAGGGTTCCCGGGTGTCGACCTGGAATCAGGGGGAGGAAGTAAACGCTCTCACTCGGCGTCTGTTGCAAAAATTCCCTTCATTAAATTCTGAAAAAATTACATATGACTCACTCGCGAGCAGCAGTCTTACAAAAGTAACGATTCCCAAAATTTAGGAAGACGACGCACCGTCGGCTGTAAAGAGGTCCTTTATCGCTCTCGCCACCCTTTCCATCTTGGCGGTGGCCCGAGCTTTGAAAGCGTCGACCTCTTGCTCCTTCTCGAGAAGCTTGGCCTGAAGGTCAGCAACCTCCTTCCTCGATGCCTCAAGATCAGCTCGGAGTTGAGAACGCTCTCTACCCCACTGATCTTCCAACTGCTTCTTGGCGCTTGACAAGGCGGCGAGGCTGGATGTCGCCTCCGAGGCCGCCCAATCCGACTTGCCCTTGGCGGCCATTATCTTCCCCAAATCTTCCTCCAGCTTCTTCACCTGAGCTCTGAGCTCAGAAGCCTCGTTCTCGGCATCCGCTACCCGGCGCTGCCCCTCGATCAGTTCGCGGGCCCTGCGGCGCAGACCTGCCCCGAAAATGGTCACCTGCAGATGGTGACAATCAGCAAAACCAGAAGGGGAAGCAAAATTCGGAATGCACATTGGCAACGAACCTGAAGGCCACTGCGAACGAAGCAGTTGGCCATCGTATCAAGGTCGACCCCATTCAGGAAATCGACATCCCTTGGCAGAGTGATATTCTCCGCCAGATGAGCCCCCGTCCCAAAGTCCAGGAGGGCCGACTCGGCCGTCCCCACGATGTACGGTGGCCGATAGGTCTCCCCGTGAATCTCCCCATGATGGCCAGACCCAATGCGGTTCGACTGCAGAAGGTGGCCGAACTCTGGAGGTATGGGGCCGACGGAAGGGACCGGAGGATCAATGTCCTCGTATGGCCACCCGTCATGTGGCGTGCTGGAGGACGATGCGCCCCCAACTCGAGGATCATAAGGAGCCGCCTTCAAAGACCGCGCTGCTTGACTTGAGGAGCATCCAGCCTCCCCCAACTCCAGCATGAGGTTCCCCGATTCCTCCCATTCCTCCCATTCCTCCCATTCCTCCTCTTCCTCCTCTTCCTCCTCTGCCCTCTTCCTCTTACGGCCTTCTTCATTGGCCCGCTCCATCTCTGAAGTAACCTCTCTGTATGCACCTCCCGCCATTTTTGTTTCTGGAAGAAATAATAAGATGATGAGATTTCCTCGGAGTGCAAAAGCCATTGGCCTCACCTCCAATTTCTTTTATTACGCGAACGAATGGACAAGATGATCGACACGTGTCAGAATTTTGGCAAAAACAACGGTTGAGATAGGCGAAAGGTTTTGGCGGCCTTAATCCAAATTCGATGCTTCGAATGACGTGCCCTATTAAAGGAAATTACCTATCAGTCGGCCTCGATCCGCGTTTATAATCGAGAACAAATCACGGGGGCCAATGTTGAACCCGTGTACGGTGCCGAAAAGGCATGGGTTATTGCTCATCGCACAAAACGACTCAAACCCTATAATTGCTCTCCGCACACGCCCACTCAAAACTCACAATTGCTCACAGCACACAACCATTTTTTTCCCATCCACGTTTACATGTGAAAGGGTAAATTTATTATTCGTATCACCATTGCATAATTGTTAAGAAATTCCATGTCACAACTAGTCCTTACATAAAGTTTGGAAATGGTGCATGTCAGCAGGTAGAGTGTATGTCATGGCATATACATCTACTGTAGTAAAGGCAGTAACAACTATACTTATGAACATGTGAAAGCGTGCACGTGCAACAGGCAAGGTGTACAACAATGGATCGACACATGCAACAGGCAGAGTGTAATGCAAGACTGAGGTGCATTCAATCATTGAGATACAAAAACAATCAATTCAAAGTGTCAAATAATACATCTTATGCATATGGGTAATGCTAAGTGCACCGCAAACCATGCAGTGCACTGTACTTTTTTTGCTTTTTTGAGTTAAAAAAAGATAAATCAAGGTCTCATCATGAACATTGGTTTTATTTTTTTCCAAAAAAAGACTAAAAGTACAGTGCCCCGATACTAAAAGTACAGTCTAACCGTACAATATTTTTACTTAATTATTCTTTGTTATGTGTTCATCACTGATTCTTCTTCAACGCAGACAGGGGGACGGATGGCCAAGATACAAAGAAGCAAGTGACGCTGATGCAGCTGATGGAGCAGCTCATAAATGGCAACAAACTTTAATTTTTTTTCATGGTGGGAATCCCGGTATCCCTAGTATAGTCTAGTGCTTTAATTGTTTAGTCGGGCAAAAACTGTGATGTTGCAAAATGTTTAGATGTAGTTTCTACTTTGTTGTGTTATGTACATTTGAATGCATAAATGTTGTAGCATGTTGGAATACAGATCTTAATACAATGTCATTAAATTTGGTGCAATTGCATCACATTACAAAATTGCGTGATGCTAACTTGAAGTACCCACAATTACTTAGCTCGCACCAACGGCAACAGCATTGAACGTTGTGCGAGCTGAGCACAATTGTCTACGATTACCAACATTTACTCAACGATCATAACCGTCAAAGTTATTAACCGTTGTGCGCGTGGGGCTTAACTGTTTACAATTACCCATATTACACAGCTCGCACATCCGTAACATTATTGAACGTTGTGTGCGCTTATTAGGAAGCCTGTAAAATTACCAAGTTTTGCTCAGCGCGCACAACTGGTAAAAGTTGTAAACGTTGTGCGCGCGGAGCTAAAGTGTATACAATTACCCACCATTACTCATCGCGGACAGCTACATGCCTCATTCTCTTGAATCTTCATTCTCTTCAGCTCTTCTGCTTCTGCTTCTTACTCCTTAATCTCATTAATTTTCTTGACATTTGTCAGGTTCTGCAGCAACAGAGAAATTATAAGATATGAGATCCGCAGCATCGGATATAGGTCTTGAATGATAGGCATCATCCTCATAGGCTTATAACCAAGACTTAGTGTTTTAATGTTCAATTTGGACCCCAGCCCTATTAATTCAACTCCACGATGGCTGCATTTTGGACTAAAAATATATGAGGCTGCCGTTTTCAGATGACCATTTTTAAAGAGAACCAGTTTACTTACAACCCATTTACACTGATATGTCCATGACAGATGCATGTAGTATATTTCTTCCAAGCTGATACAAAATTGTTACCTTTAGGATATAAAAATGTCGGCCTTCATATCACAGCCTTGTTAAGTCATCGGGCGAAGATTTTTCCTACAGAGATTATGGAGCATTGATGTTACAATAATTTATACTAGTATATAAAATAGTAACCAGCTGTGCTCATATATACCTTATTTCTACCAGCTGTGCTCATACGACAAGTTCTCATGTCATGACCCTTTTCTGCACAAACATTGCATGTCCTTGTTCTTGTTTGACTTTGTTCTTGTGAGACTTGTATTCCAGACGGAATCCTTGAAGCCACTCGTGGTCGGCCTTTAGTTCTAGCTTTTGCAGGATCATGCATAATGACATCATTTACTCCCACTTCTTGTTTGATAGGTGCACTGGACCCCACCTGTGATCTTGGCTCTTCAGAAGCAGTTTGCGCTTTATTAGTCATATTATGCTGGTCCAAAAAACTGTTTGCCCACCCAAAGACGACATCAAACAGAAGGGGATCTCTTGTTACCGCCTCCACGACTTTATCGAATGATGAACGAAGTCTCCAGGCTTGAAGTGGAGTAATTTGAGTTAGACGCACTCCGTGTACTGTGCTAGTCGACGAGGCCCCAAGACTCATGATGCTATGTCTTGCATTTAGAGTCCACCTGGGTAAAATATATCTCTCAGGGATGGCTTGCATATCATACTTTTGCTTCATCATATATAAAATTTGCGTGCATAGCAAACCTTCAGTCACAGCCCTTGAACACGTACAACTGAACATTCCCTTAGATATATTGCATTGAACATTATGCACGTAGATCTTTCCATCAATCCGCATAGTTACTCTATACGTGCTCGTATCCCCATCCGTGCTCACCCTTTCGTGCCGACAGTATAAAGTATTTTTGAAACGATTTTGAAAAATGGAAAATATGTTTCTAGTATATACCTTTGCGGCATAAACCTCTAACTCATGCATGCCGCTAAATTCTGGTTTGTTCCGCATACAAAAAGTATCTTCTCTCTCCTCTTTGTCTCGCTGAAATTTTACAGCTTTATCATATTGATCAATGAACTCGTATAATGGAGTCATACAGTTTACGTATCCATCAAAATACGCGTTCATGCTTTCACTCCTTTGGCTGGACGCCATGCCTACACACAAAACAAGAAATGAATACCATGTGCTGAGTTTATTTTGATCATATATTTTTACACCAATCTCTATCGTATTAACATTCATACCCGCAAAGAAAGTATCCAGTAGGTACACCTTAATCCAATGCTGTGCTTTCTCATGCATCGTATGCAACCACTTCCAGGCTTTCATTTCATTTTTTTTGTTTTTCTGTCAATGGCTCCTGAAATTCCGTTTGGTACTTCTCCATTAAGATGCACCAACAATTCTCAGCTTCTTCAACATTTTGACTGTTCTTACACCAGTTTGCATAGTCTTCTTCAAATTCAGGGTTATAAGAAGACCGCAATGAACGTAGATGCTCATCTTCGTGCAGACTGATATGCCATATGCAATACCTGTGTTTTGTATTTGGAAAAACTCTTTTGATTGCATTGCATATTGTCGGGTCTTGATCGGTGATGATAGCTCCTGGTGCTTTATCCCACATACATGTTAACCACTGTCCGAATAACCAAACAAAGGATTCTTCCTTCTCATCAGCAAGAAGAGCACATCCAAATAAAATAGACTGTTTATGATGATTAACACCTGTAAAAGGTGCAAAAGGAAACATGAATCTATTTGTCTTATAAGTGACATCAAATACAACAACATCTCCAAACTGGCTGTATGATGTCATCGCCCTTCCATCAGCCCAAAATATACTCCTGCATACATTCTCTTCATCATGCTCAATAGCATAATAGAACTGAGAGTCTGTAGCTTGCCTTTTAATAAATTGTTCTATTACTCTAATGCATTCCTTCCCAATGTTGTTCTTTCTTTCTACTCTCCCATGATCAATGCATTGTTGCCTAGTAATATTGACATTACTACTACTCGTGGCATTTAGAATCCTTGCAATCTTTGCAGGTCCTACTCCACAGCCACGCATCTGATCAACTAAATTCCTACATGTTCCGTCCATCTGCGATCTTTTATGTGACCGTAGAATCTGGATCTTCGCTGGGCTTTTTATCAACTCATGATTATGATCATCATTAAAGGCGTTTATGCGCCATACTCCTCCGGTGATTTTATGAACTGTCATTCGAGCCATACAGCCTTCTCTCTCGTTTTTCCTTCGATTAACGTCCCTCCCTATCTCCCTCTTATCTTTTAAGCTTTTATACCCTTCTTTGTTGCACGTATACTTCCTCCTCGTGGTATTGCCATCTTTTCCCTTTCCCGTAGATCCCTTTCGGGTTGCAAAACCTTTCATTGCTGCATATGTATTATAAAATTGATACGCATCTTCTTCTGTTTGAAATGTCATTCCAACATGTGGGCTGCCTTTTTCATTATCACTATGCCTATCCTCTTGATATACGCTGTTTGCACTGTCATTTTCAGCTTCAATCTCATTTGGCATCTCCTGATCATGCACATAGGGTTCACTCTCTTCGATTTTCATTTTCTACATTAGAAACAAGTAAAAATATCAGTAATATTGACGCAACATGACTGCTATACATGTCTATCCAAGTATCAGTAGATCATCATCAGCATGTTAGTTGAAACCACACTACTATTACTAATCATGTTAAAACCTTGCGTATTATATCTATTCTTTTCAATATGATCTAATTGTTACCATCATATTTGATGACCGGATCAAATCCATCAAAAAATCAAACATATCAACCGTTTTGCGCGGTGGGCAATATTATGTACGCCATTCACTCCATGTTGTTGTGCTATATGAGCTGCTTCGGCAAGTTTTGATGGACATCTTATATTGCTCAACGCGCACAACGGGTGCGATGTTTGAAAGGTTGTGCGCGGAGAGTAATTTCCATCGCAACACTTCGCTAGTTTGGAAATTACTCACCGCGCAAAACGGGACAAAAATTTAGCCCGTTGTGCACGGAGAGGAATTTCCAGCACTAATCGTCCAAAGGTTGGAAATTACTCCCCGCGCTAAACCCTTCAAAAATTTATCCCGTTGTGCGCATTGAGCAATATGAGATGTCCAACAAATTAGGGATCACGATCCTTACCTTGATGGAGGAGAGTAACAGGGGAATCAACGAGAGTGTGCTGGCCTGGATTTAGGGGCGATCTTAGGCGTGGGCTGTTGAAATCGAAGACCTTATGCAAAACTGGGGATCTACTCCAGCTTCGGCGTTTTGCGCGGGAGTGAGCAAAAGAATTGGTGGCCATTGCTCCAGCTTCTGTGTTTTGCGCGGGAGTGAGCAAAAGAATTGGTGGCGATTGTATTTTAGTACAAAAGGGGTTAAAGGTAATTTAGTACAGAGGCGCGTTGAAAAGAGCTTAAAGGGCGTTTTGGTAATTGCACCAAAAGGTCAGATATTACCATGATCGCTGATCGGATCGGACGGTCAGGAGGGGTCGAGCGCAGGAATCCCATCTAAGCACGAGCTCAGGCGCATTTTACCATATATATATATATATATATATATATATATATATATATATATATATATATATATATATATATATATTAAAACAGGGATGTTATCAAGAGAAATTGGATAAGAGTTTTTGTATAAGAGAAATTGGTTATGTTTAGATTTGTATTGGGTGTGTTGTTTATATAAGAGAAATGTATAAGAGATTTTGGTTAAGAGAAAATGGATAAGAGATTTTGGTTAAGAGAAAATGGATAAGAGATTTTGGTTATGTGTAATTGGGTGTGTTGTTATGTGTAATTGGGTGTGTTGAGAAATTGAGATATGAGAAATTGAGATTTTTGAGAAATCAAACTTTCAAACTTTTGTTTTACCTGGCTACCATTGGGATTTTTGAGACATCAACCTTTCAAAATTTTGATCACATCAACTCTGAGGGGGAAAGTTTTTTGCTCGGGAAATGAGTTTTTTGTTGTTTATTTTTGCGCGCCAAGAGGAAGCAGCTCATCTTCTACCTCCTCCAGCATCGCCATCATCTACCTCCAGCATCCTACCTCCTCAAGGCAGAGCTATCACCCTCTTCTACCTCCAGCATCGCCATCATCTTCTATCTCCTCCAGCGCACTCTTCAACCTACCCTCTTCTACCTCAGACTTCTACCTACCCTCTTCTACCTCAGATCACGGGAGAGGAAGACCATCAAGCAAGCATATCAAGCACATCAAGCCTTCATCACGGGAGAGCTCAAGCACCCTCTTGGTGAGCTTTGTGAACTTTTCCTTTTTTCAACTTTTTTTTGATGTTATGTTTCCTTTGATCAATTTTTTTTTGATATGGTTGTCTGCAAATTGAACTTGGCTTTTGAAACATAAGAGATTTGTAAACATAACATCAAAGATATGTAAACATAACATCAAATTTATAAGAGAAATGTATAAGAGATTTTTTTGATATGTTATAAGATTTAGGATACAAAGTTTAGGATATGGTTGATGTTAAAAATCAACCATATTAAAAATATGTAAACATAATGGTTGATTTTTAAAAATGGTTGATGTTAAAATCTGTAAACATAAAAATCTGTAAACATAATCAACCATATAAAAATCAACCATTATGTTTGATTATGTTTACATAATATAACATTCTATTTAGTTTAAAATTGAACATTATTAACTTGGATTTATGTTTACAGGACCATGTTTCTAGCATTTTTGAAACATAAACAACCATATCAAAAAAAATTGCAGACAACCAAGTTCAATTTGATGTTATGTTTACAGATTTTTGAAACATATCAAAAAAATCTCTTATACATTTCTCTTATATAATTTGATGTTATGTTTACAGATCTTTGATGTTATGTTAAGTTTACATATTTTTAACATCAACCATATCCTAAACTTTGTATGTTATGTTTACAAAATTTCTTATACATCTCAATCATATTAAAAATCCTAAACTTGGACCATATGGTTGAAGTTAAAAATGGTTGATTTTTAATATGGTTGATTTAAAAATGGTTGATTTTTAATATGGTTGATGTTAAAATCTGTAAACATAATGGTTGATGTTAAAATCAACCATATCAAAGTTTGATGTTAAACATAATGTTATAGATTTACATATATGGTTGATTTTAACATAATCAACCATATAAAAATCTGTAACCATATCAAAGTTTACATATATGGTTGATTTACATATCAAAGTTTGATATTAAACATAATGTTAAAAATGGTTGATGTAAAAATCTGTAACCATATCAAAGTTTAGGATTTAAAAATGGTTGATGTTATGTTTACAAATCTGTAAATAATATGGTTAAAAATGGTTGATTTTTAAATCAACCATATTAAAAATCCTAAACTTTGATGTTAAAAATCCTAAACTTGGATACCATAAGAGATTTACATATCTTTGAATATCCTAAACTTTGTAACAGGATATGCTAAACTTGGATATCCTAAACTTGATGTTTGTTTGTCATATTCAAATTAAAAAATTGATGTGTGTTTGTCATATCCTGTTATATTCTGTTATATTCAAAGTTTAGGATATCACCCTAATTTGAATCTTTCTTTAGAGTGATAGTTACTAAGAACATATGCGAATGTATTCCTAATTGAAGTAGTTAAAGTAAACTGAACTATTGAGGCTGCATACTAAATGCATGTTGTTAAACGTAGATAAGGGTTAAAAAACCAAATGAAGCATTCTATGTTTGAAACCTAATGCAGGAGGGTGACTGTCGTCCTGTTATTTGGATACATTCTCTTCCTATAGATGTTATGTTTACAGATCTTTAATGTTATGTTATGTTTACAGATTTTTAACATCAACCATATCCTAAACTTTGTATGTTATGTTTACAAAATTTCTTATACATCTCAATCATATTAAAAATCCTAAACTTGGACCATATGGTTAATGTTAAAAATGGTTGATGTTTAATATGGTTGATTTAAAAATGGTTGATTTTTAATATGGTTGATGTTAAAATCTGTAAACATAATGGTTGATGTTAAAATCAACCATATCAAAGTTTGATGTTAAACATAATGTTATAGATTTACATATATGGTTGATTTTAACATAATCAACCATATAAAAATCTGTAACCATATCAAAGTTTACATATATGGTTGATTTACATATCAAAGTTTGATGTTAAACATAATGTTAAAAATGGTTGATGTAAAAATCTGTAACCATATCAAAGTTTAGGATTTAAAAATGGTTGATGTTATGTTTACAAATCTGTAAATAATATGGTTAAAAATGGTTGATTTTTAAATCAACCATATTAAAAATCCTAAACTTTGATGTTAAAAATCCTAAGCTTGGATACCATAAGAGATTTACAGATCTTTGAATATCCTAAACTTTGTAACAGGATATGCTAAACTTGGATATCCTAAACTTGATGTTTGTTTGTCATATTCAAATTAAAAAATTGATGTGTGTTTGTCATATCCTGTTATATTCTGTTATATTCAAAGTTTAGGATATCACCCTAATTTGAATCTTTCTTTAGAGTGATAGTTACTAAGAACATATGTGAATGTATTCCTAATTGAAGTAGTTAAAGTAAACTGAACTATTGAGGCTGCATACTAAATGCATGTTGTTAAACGTAGATAAGGGTTAAAAAACCAAATGAAGCATTCTATGTTTGAAACCTAATGCAGGAGGGTGACTGTCGTCCTGTTATTTGGATACATTCTCTTCATTAAAAGAACTGGCCTTTCCCTCCTTCTTTTAAGTGCTTAATCCTTTTATTGAGACAAGCATGCAGATTTAGTGGGTTATCTGATGAGAGCTCCAAATTTGATTAATTTTCCCTCGAAGATGTGACGATTATATCAGTCAGTTTGGTGGCAGGATTCTGATTCATCAGTTTGTCCTCAGCTTCACTAGCAAATAGAAGCAATTGTTTCCCAAAAATGGGGATGGATTCAATTTAGGTATGCATGCAAATTGCTATTATTAACAGTTTAAATGTATGCAATTTCTATTTGTATATGTTATTTTGCTTTGGTAAATTGCTATTTGTATACCTACAGGTTTAATACTTTGGATAATTGGATCCAAATACTTTGTATACCTATTTGCTATTTGTACGATTTTGATGAATGTTGAAAATACAATTGAGTGATATTTTTGAATAGGTTTACGGACCAGGACATATGGGTTTACTGATCATGGACATAAAGTTCATTGAGAGGCTGCTCAAGAGCTCATCTTTTCAAGGTATTTGATGAAGCAAAATGAGAAGTACACATCTTTTGATTTTGATTATTTTTGTTGTTTTGATTCTTTTTTGGGACTTCAATTATGAGCAGACTAATTTTTTTAGGGAAAACTAATTCTTTTGTAGGACTTAAATTTTGAGCAGACCAAATTTTTTTAGGAAGAGTAAATAACAATTTTAATGATTTACTTATTGTTGTTTGCTTAAAATTATATATGTTCTGCCAAAATACAAAAACAAAAAGGTATACAAGTTCTGGTGATGCTAAAAAGGGATATATATGTTTTGGTGACATCAAAAAGGTATACAAGTTCTGCAAACCAAAGTTTTTGTAAAACCAAACTCTCTAATCAAAACCAAGTTGCAGAATCACCAAACAAATTATATCACGTTTTTGGTGTCATGATGATTCTGCCATATCCCTTTTTGGCAGGACACTTTGGTTTTAATTATAGAAGGACATATTTAATTAGGGACTTGCTGCATTTAACCAAACTTTACATGTGGACTGCCAAATTAACAGAAAAAAATTTAGATTCTTAGCAAGAAAAGGGTTATATGCAAAATCGTGGGTATTTGGCATTGACATCACCAAAAAATTAAGAAAAAAATTATATATGGCAGGACACTTGGTGTTTTGATTATAGCTTCAAGTTTTGGTTTACTTTTTGAGTTATATATGGCAGGACAATTTGGCAGTCCTTGAGTGCTACTTTTGGTGATACTTATAGCTTCCAGTTTTTTTAGGTGTTCAAGTTCATTAGCTTCAAGTTTTTTTGATACATATAGTAACTACACTGGGTTTCACATTGAGAACTTGATATAGAATCTGACAGGTTTCACAAATTCACTAGGAAATATGCATGGAGAAATCATTTGTCGAATGAATGATATGAGTGATTGAATAATGTTCCTTATGTAGCCATGTATTTCTCTTCGAGTATTCTTATCTGTGTATATAGAGGCACTGCGGGGACATGTGCGGAATGACCATGTAATTGGATGAAGAATTAATGTCATATTAGGAAATATTAGGAAATATGCATGAATTTCAATGTTATATTAAGAAATTTCAAGGTCTAAAGCTAAATTTCAATGTCATATTAGGAAATATGAATCAAGAATTAATTTGTTGAACGAATGATTGGAATGATTGAATAATGTTCCTTATGTAGCTATGTATTTCTCTTCGAGTATTCTTATCTATGCATATAGAGGCACCGCGGGGACATGGACAAAATGACCATGTAATTGGATGAAGAATTAATGTCATATTAGGAAATATTAGGACATATGCATGAACTTCAATGTCATATTAAGAAATTTCAAGGTCTAAAGATAAATTTCAATGTCATATTAGGAAATATGCATGCAGAATTAATTTGGTGAATGAATGATATGAATGATTGAATAATATTCCTTATGTAGATATGTATTTCTCTTCAAGTATTCTTATCTTTGCATATAGAGGCACCACTGGGACATGGGTGGAATGACCATGAAATTGGATGAAGAATTAATGTCATATTAGGAAATATTAGGAAATATGCATGAATTTCAATGTCATATTAGGAAATTTCAAGGTCTAGAGCTAAATTGCACTGTCATATTAGGAAATATGCATGCAGAATTAATTTGTCGAATGCATGATAGGAATGATTGAATATTGTTCCTGTTGTAGCTATGTATTTCTCTTCGAGTATTCTTATATATGCATATGGAGGCACCACGGGGACATGGGTGTAATGACCATGTAATTGCATATCGATACTAAATCTAGGAATTATCATGATGTTTTTGAATCATGCAGTTTGATGCAAGAAGTAAAAATAGACAATTTTTCAGTTCATTTTGATCCAGGTCATTCACAAAAAGAAAAGTTTATTTTGCTAAAAAAACTGTGCCTAAACATTTTTGATGTCTTGGATCAAGTTAACTTGCATATCCTGCCATAACAATTCCTGTAATAACAATTGTGCCTAAACACTTCCTGCCATATAAGAATCGTTATATCAATTCTTATATCCTGCCATAACAATTCTTATATCAAACAATTTTTATTATCATGCCATATCAAGTTATCCTGCCATATCAAACATTGCTGATATGAAACAATCATGTGATCACTATTTTTTGTGATCAAGTTAATAAGATATGGCAGGATATGGCACATGATATTGTTAATAAGAATTGTATAAATTCCATGATATGGCACAGAATTGTTAATAAGATTGTTTATACAATTCCATTTTTGCATATATGGCAAGATATGTCAGGAATTTGCAATGGGATTTGAATCATGCCATATCAAGTTTATTTTTTGTTTTTGGTGTTATGTATGGCACGATCCTGTCGATGTTACTCTCTATCTCTCTCCCCCCTCCAACCGAATTTATAAATCTGTATTTTGTTAATTTTATTCGGTTAATTTGATGATTTGTGTGTTAATTTGATTTTTTATTCTGTTAATTCTGTTAATTGGATTATTTTGTTGTCTTTGGTGTTAACCTCAATTTGATATAAAGCCCTGATATATGGCAGTCTTGATGTAAAGTCTTAAGGATCAACATATATAATTTTTTTGTAAAATGTCCTGATATGGCAGTTCTGATATGGCAATCTGATATAAAATCCTAATATCAAACTTGATATCAAACTGACATATATAATTTTGGTCAAATTATATATATATATATATATATCAATCTAATATCAAACTTTATATCACGTTTATATCAAGTTTGCAAAAAGTCCCGATTTGGCAGTTCTGATATGGCAATTTGATATGAAGTCCATATTAAACTTGATATAAATCAAACTGCCATATATAATTTTGGTTAAAAGTGATTTTGAAAACCAAACTTGATATAAATTTTGGTCAAAAAAAATTATATATGGCAATCTGATATGCAGTCCGGATATCAAAACTTGAAAGCGAAATTAGTATAGAAATCACATTGGGAAGTCGAATTACAAATACAGAACTTGGAAGTTTGATTTGCAAACATGTTCCAAAACTTAGACAAATACAGTCAAAGGAATATATGGAAGGATTTTGTTCACATAAATTTTTTTATTTTGGTGTTATATATGGCAGGATCATCTCTCGCTCCCCCCCAACCACCAAACCTAATTTAAAAATCTGTATTTTGTTAACTTTATGATTTGTGTGTTAATTTGATTGTTTATTCTGTTTATTCTGTTAATTGGATTATTTTTTGTCTTTTGGTGTTACCTTCAATCTGATATAAAGTCATGATATATGACAGTTTAAATTGGATTGTAAAGAGCAGAGAATTCAAGTTTAATCTATCATATATTTTTATGAATGTGAAAATTAAATGCCTTCAGCCTTGGCTCATCAACTTTCTATACAATAACTTAATGTATCTTCTTATATTGAAACTACATAGTTTTGTGAAAATCAATTAGAGGCCAGTCAGCAAATATTCTCGCGTGAAATCAATAAATGACATTAATGAATTGACTAAAAAGATTTATATATTTCAGAATAATAGGATATCTAGATTGAAGGTTGGAAGCTTCATGACCTTACAACATATCATTCCAATTTTTAGCCTTAGTATTGTAGGGCATCAGGAATTATGAAAATTGTGGTTGGTATTTAATGCATCTAAATTGGAGAGAACAAAGTCCATTGAAAAGAAAAACCCACGCATCTAAATTGGAGGTTAGTAGTTTTTTTTGGTTCAAGTAAAAATATTGTCCTTGATGCTGCTCTTAGACTTTGCATTCAGCCAACTACTTTTGATCTTGCCATTTTTATATTGACAGTGAACATATGTATATGTTGTTCTTGCAATTTGAATCCCCATTTGCTAGCATCTTGGCCTGCAAATGATGATGTTCTGCATTTGATTTCTGCGTTTGATTTCATTTCATTGATGATTAATGATGATGTTTGCCAGGTATATGAATTCATCAACAAGGAATTAAAACGAAACTTCGGTGGCAGAGTTCATAGAGATTCATACAAGTTCGGTGGAAGAGTTCGGTGGCAGAGTTCATACAAGTTTGTTTTAATTTCTTTTTGCATAAGAATACAAGTTTGTTTGGCATAAGAATACCACGGATGACAGAGTAAATTAATTTCTTTTGGGATGTTTTAATTACGTTTGACAGAGTTCCCTTTTATTTCATTTTAATTTTGGTTCATACATGTATTTAATTTTGATTCTCGATTTAAAGATTGATCTCTAGGACGCAAGAAAGGTTCCATCTTTTCTATCATTACTTCCCCTAAAAATGAATTGTTGGTTATATGAATTGCTGAACTCTATGATATATATGTTCATGACTTGGACGCTCTTTTTATAAATAAAATAATATTTTAAAAATAGTCCAAAAGCTCTAAAAGAAGTTCAGACTGTTTATGGCGCCTTGCTATCCTATGTACAATTTCAGTCGTGGTTATTGGCTGTGCTTTTTGATATTTACAAACTAGAATATATCAGTGATGTTAATTATTCGTCTGAAAATTAGCAATCTAAAGAAATTTAGGGAAGAAAATCTCAGCATGATCCAATATGCATGCAATAGATGAAGTAGGATTCCAGATTATATCAATTATTTCCTACTCAATTTCATGAGTAAGTATATCACAATAAAAATGATTCTAAAAGAGAGTGTATCAAGAGGCCAAAACTATCAAGAGGGCAAATTTTCTGAGCATTTATCACATGTAAATATTAATCTTGGCTTTGCAATCAAACTCTTAGGCTGGCTCTAGGAAAAACCTGCCTGAACTGTTTCTCCTTTTCACCACCCTGGGAAGTCTTCTTTTGTAGGATTAGTTATTTCCCTTCATATGTTTAAATTCTCATCAATCAAAACCTGGGAAGTGCGCAGTCGATATAGGAATTCATCAATAAGGAGCTGCCAATTAATTTGAACATGTTTTTTATGTTAGAATACAATTGATGGTATGGCTTTGATGAATTACTTTCAGACTATGTTGGGTAGATAGTTTGCCAATTGCAGCAGTTAATTCATCAAAACCATATTGCATCAGTTAATTCATCAAAACCATATTGCATCAATTGGCCAAGTATGCAGCAGTTAATTCATCAAAACCATATTGCATCAATTGGCCAAGTATGCAGCAGTTAATTCATCAAAACCATATTGCATCAATTGGCCACGTATGCAGCAGTTAATTGATAATTTGCCAATTGATGTTCTCAAATCAATTAAACTGACACTTGCAATTAACAGTATTGCTGCATTTTGATGTTCTCAAACTGATGTTCTGAAGTTATGATAACTGGTGCATTTTGATGTTCTCAACCAATTGATAGCATTGCTGCATACTTGGCCAATTGGAAGATACCATATTGCATCAGTTTTATCAATTAACTGCAAGTATCAGTTTGAGAACATCAGTTATCATAATTATCTTTCTCCTTTGTGCAATTACAAATAGAGGTATCTTCCACATTATGGCTGTTATATCTTATGGATTAAATCATTATGTTCTTTATGAGGTAACTTTTGGTAGTATAATGGAATCGAGTTGGGAAATTGATTATGATCAGTTTGAGAACAAAAAACAGGGGCAAGTATCAGTTTGAGAACATCAGTTATCATAAGTATTCAATTAAGATCAGTTATCAAGTATCTTTCTCTTGCAATAATCTTTATTCAATCGTTGTGCCCTCAGGTTTCATTTACATTTTTATATACTTAACCTTTTCTGGTTTATGAATTCACTAATAAGACTCTTCTGCCTATTTTTTTATGGTTTATCAATTGAATGTCATTTTTATGAGGTATGTATCAAACCATTAGTTATGTCTGCTTTTCTTAGAGTTTTATGTATACATCAGCTTTTGCTATTTATGTATATGACTAAGGATTAGTAGTTAACATTGGATGATTATTTATAGGTGCTATAAGCGCAACATAAGCAGCAGGGAAGGGGGGAGCCACCATACAGGTAAATGAAATAGCCATCATTTTCTGAACTCATGTGAACTCTTTAACTTGCTTTTGAAATAGCCACCATACAGGGAAGGGGGGATCCACCATACATGTAAAATATTTGGGTTGCTTTGTGGCGAGGCCACCCCCATCTCCATCTCCCCTTTGATTTTCCAAATTTTTTCCAGGTAAATGAGCTTTATTTGATGCAAATTCAAGATATTTATGATCTTTTTTTTTAAAATTTACCTAAATCAAAGATGTGCTGATATCCACTGAAGTATAGAACCTAGCCAATTCCGATAATTATATATGCCATTACTTGATCAGATTTGAGCATTACTAAATCGAGGTGTGACCCATGGATCGAAATAAACCGACAAAGTGGATAAAGCTCATGCACGTCATTCGATCCTCTCTCCATAATCTCCAATTGTTCATATCTTATCACGTATTTCCCTATTCTTATCCTCTCTATTATTTTCAGTTCAATCTTTTTATTCGGTTTCTAATCACGGAATTTCTTCATTATGTTCATAGACTGAAGGCATCAAATTGGGTGTAGGTCGAATCGAAGGAGGTCAGTCTTTCAGACCCTCAGCCAAAATTAATTAAGCAAGACATGTTTGATAAGTATAACCATAAACTTGCATCGAATTTAAGTTTGGATGAGCTTAATTATGAGTCTCCAAGTAGCCTCCACATTTTTGTATGATGGTAGTTTTTTTATGAATGAAATTGATACTACTGATAATGCTTGCTTTTCATATTTGAATCTGTAAGGAACGACCATATGTTATTCTGATTTTGTTCCTCAAAATTTCTGTTTATTCTTTTTTGAGACTAGCATACCCCTTTTTGTATAATCACACCAGTTGTTAAGGTGTTAAAACATTGCTAAATTTTGGTCTAAGCTTGCAGTTTCGAGGAAAAAATGACATGAAAAATTATATATCCAATAGCAATCTGTATGTCATACTCAAAATCTAATATATTACTATCCTCCAAAAATGCTTAACATATTGAATATGCTCAAAGTTACCAAGGATATCTTTGGCACCAATCCTTCTATTTTCATTCTATAGTATCACTACATATCATATTATTCAACGATGACACCTTGCGTAGCAGCCTTCTATCAAGAAAATTTTTTGTGTTTGTAGAAACTCTTCCGGCCAGCAAACGAGAAATTTCGTCTGCAACCCGAGGTATTTCAAAATTCAGGATTTCATGTTTTTTGTTGTTTATGATGTTTTCAATTTTTGTGAAGTGTTTAATTTGGAGATTATTTATTAGTCAAATTCGAGAAGCAATTCAGTAAGACATTTTTGATGAGTATAACCATAAACGTGCATCAAATTTTTGATGAGAATTTAATCATCATAGTTAATCAATTTGGTGATAATGAAATCATTTTTTGTTGAGTTACTTTCGCCTTAGATTATTGTGAGGAAGGGTGTTGGGTGCTGTTGAAGGGAAATGGCTGACTTTCTTTTCCTGCTAATTAGCTGAAAGCGTTGCTGATGGTGATGATAATGGTAAATAACATATGCTTGCTTTTTTCAGAGGGCCAGCATGCTTGGAAAACTGACGAAGAATTCGTGTGGGAAATGCTGGCTGGTGTCAACCCCCACATAATCTGTAGGCTACAGGTGACTGAATTGAACTTACACGAGATTGTTGAGCTTATTTTGAACTATGCAATTTTTTGTTGAATTCATGATAATTTTTTTGTTGTTGTTGTTGCAGGAGTTCCCTCCAACAAGCACGCTTGATGCTAGCAATTATGGCAACCAAATTTGCTTGATACAAGCAGCCGATGTTGAGAACATGAATGGGATGACTGTACAGCAGGCACTGAAGGCAAACAGGCTCTACATCTTGGATCATCACGTCAGGGCGATGCTGTACCTGACCAAAATCACCAACGAAACCTCTAACAAAGTCTACGCATCTCGGACCGTCCTTTTCCTGAAAGACGACGGCACTCTAAAAACACTAGCGATTGAGCTTAGCTTGCCGCACTCAGACGAGGATCAGCACGGCGCAGAAAATAGAGTCTACATGCTAATTCCTTAGTTTGATGTTAGCTCCTACTTTCTGATCCCGAAATGAAAATGTTAAGCGGATTCTTTGCAGAAGTATGGTGTTTGAGCCATTTTCTTTGTTTTATATTGTTCTTCAAGATAGACTGATAATCGATGTTTACAAGTCATGAACCGGCAGTTAATTTAGCATCATCCAAAGCAAGGAGGGAGGTAGAAGGTCTATGGTTTTCATTTTAGTTAGTCACTCTATTTACTATTGCAAATTCTGAGGCTTGAAGCAAACCCTGAGTTGTGATAATTTCCAGACATTGAATTGCCGTCCCACAAATTGTTTACATGACCCTTTTTTAATACACCTTCAGCAGACTGAGGAGAGGTGTTGCCTACTATTTCATCCTCTGTAGATTTACTGCAGTCACCTTCAGCAGTTTGAGATGGGGTTTTGGTTAATATCTCCTCAACATTAACACCCTTCCCAGAGTGCTCCTTCTCTAAAGCAACAGCAGAATCATCTCCCTTCCCGAGTTCCACAGTCACATTTACACCATTCACAGCTACACTCCCTTCAGGTAAGGATCATTACCTGCTTCCACCCCTCCCAACCCAAGTCCATTTTTATTTTGGATTTAAGGGGCTCGGGAGAAGCAGAATTTGTTGGTCATTGCGTATCAAGATGTCCAAAACAAAATCATGTGCAACATCTAGGTGGCTCCCCCTCATATTTAACCTCAACCGATAGTGAAGAACCATCATCCAACTCAACCAACACACTCCTTTTCAATTAGTTCTTCGCATCAACCTCCAGCAGGCACCTAGCATACGTTATCCTATCAAGATCTGCAGTAGCTCTATCTAGGCAAATTGGTTTGCCTATAACACTAGCAATTATATTCAAAATTTCCACAGTCCATATAAAAAGAGGCAAGTTATGGAATTGTACCCATACTGGAACCGCAGTGAGGATGTCTCGGTCATGTTTCATAGTCGGAGTCCATTTTTGAAGAACCACGAGTCTTCCATCTAGCCACGGCCATCCTTGCAGTATTGAACCACAAATCTTCATTTTCAAATCTAAAATAAAAAAACACATTCTCACGACAGAAAATTTGATGCCCTCCCTTCATTCTCCATAGCCATTCTGTAGGCTTTGATCTGACCAAAATATGGGACATCTCCCAGGACATATCCCACTAAGGCGCCCGATAAATTTTTGTTCGTTTAAATTTTAGAAGGGGAAATAAAATTTTTGTTCGTTTAAATTTTATAGGGGGATTAATTTTTGGGGAGAACAAATATTTTGAGGGGATATCTTAAATGAACAGTCCACGAGGGTACATGTCTGCGTCAAAGGCGCTCCGCAAAAGCTAAATGTTTGCCCGTTAAAATTTTGGAGTGGAAATAATTTTTGGGTAGAACAAACATTTTGAGGGGATATCTTAAATGAACCGTGCCCGAGGGCAAGGGCACGTGCCCGCGCCGAAGGAGCCCGCCTGCTAAAATTTTTATGCTAATTTGTTGCTTCGCGCCGAATGCGCCATCACAGATGGCACCCGCACCGAATTTGTTATTCCGTGTCGAAGGCGCCGGTGCCGAATTTGTAGTTTCGTGCCGAATGCACCCGTGCCGCTAAATATATTTACGCTAATTTGTTGTTCCGCACAATTTTGGCTGTAGAAATAATTTTTTGGGAAACAAAGATTTCGCGAAGGAAAATCTTAAATGAACCGTGCCCGCGGGCACGGGTTATGACTAGTATATATATATATATGAGGAGGGATCAAATGACCCCCAAAAATAACCCCCTAAAATGACCCCTATCAAAAATCCTATGCCCCCCATTTTTTCGGAAGATCCGAACCGTTCATCTTGATCTCCACCCTCTAAATACCTTACCCACCAATTTCAACCCGATCCCATGTGTTTTGCCCGTTCATCAACCATTCGAAAAAGTTCTATTCATGCGAAACCGTTAAATTTGGGTCGGATGGATGAACGGGCAAAACACATGGGATCGGGTTGAAAATTGGTGGGTAAGGTATTTAGAGGGTGGAGATCAAGATGAACGGTTCGGATCTTCCGAAAAAATGGGGGGCATAGGATTTTTGATAGGGGGTCATTTTTGGGGGTTATTTTTGGGGGTCATTTGATCCCTCCTCATATATATATATATATATATATATATATATATATATATATATATATATATATATATATATATATATATATATATATATATAGGGTAAAGTGTTCCTAGGGTGACTCCTTAGATCAAATCTAGGGAGTCGCCCCCATTTTCCTTCATATCCCACAATTTTTTAGGATTTTATTTTTCATGGGGTTGTTGTTCACCTCATAGATGATCAACATACCAAAAATCAACGGTCTGAAAACGTGCTGAAATACCATGAAGTTGCAACTGGTAGATGGGGGCTCTAAAAGTATTGGAATGAATTGATTTTTGGTACGTTGATCATCCATGAGGTGAACAACAACCCCATGAAAAAAATTCCAAAAAAATTGTGGGATATGGGGAAAATGGGGGCGACTCCATAGATTGAATCTAAGGAGTCACCCTAGGAACACTTTACCCATATATATATATATATATATATATATATATATATATATATATATATATATATATATATATATATATATATATATATATATATATATATATATATATAGACACACACATAGGTTGACTAGGATCCATTCGGATGGATCAAACATGCGGATCCATCCAAGTGGAATTTAAAGCTAGACAGTGCAAATAGAAAATCCGACCGTTGGATGTCTTCTAACATGTCTAAACTAGCTCCAAACAAAATTTCAACTAATTTGGACATGTTTTGCCCATGCATCAAGTGGTTGCAAAATCGATGTTTTTGAATAGTTATAAAATCGGATAATTTTGCAACCACTTGATGCATGGGCAAAACATGTCCAAATTAGTTGAAATTTTGTTTGGAGCTAGTTTAGACATGTTAGAAGACATCCAACGGTCGGATTTTCTATTTACATTGTCTAACTTTAAATTCCACTTAGATGGATCCGCATGTTTGATCCATCCGAATGGATTCTAGTCAACCTATATATATATACTAGTCGTTACCCCCGTGCCCATAGGGCACGGTTTATTTAATGGTTGAGTTCCCACCCAAACAAATTTCAAGTTCCCCAAATTTTAAGTTTCCCCCCAAATTTTGAATTTCAAGTTTCCCCCCAAATTTAAATTTCAAGTTTCCCCCCAAATTAAAGTTTTCCCCCAAAAACAAACCCATCCCAAATTTTGTCATTTGTCCACCTAGGACAAAGGTTTGTCCTAGTAGGACAACATTCAAATTCTTCATGTTTTATAGAATATATATATATATATATATATATATATATATATATATATATATATATATATATATATATATATATATATATATGACAAGGAAAAATGGCTTTGATAGGGGTTGAACCCAGAACCTGTAGTCTAAAGTTGAAACGACTCTGCCAATGGGCTATGAAGAGGTAACATATATATATATATATATATATATATATATATATATATATATATATATATATATATATATATATGGGATTAATGGGTATCATACGCCATATGAGATAGGCTCTCATACGCCCTCTCACATAAAGCAACCAAGTACAAGTGCACATGGGCTTGTACTTGGTTGTACTTGGTTGCTTTATGTGAGAGGGCGTATGAGAGCATATCTCATATGGCGTATGATAGCCATTATTCTATATATATATATATATATATATATATATATATATATATATATATATATGAATAAGATTTGTGCACCGTTCCCCAACGACGTTGAGTAACCGGATCCCCACGATAGAAACTGTCGGGGCCTCACGTCAAAAGATTTAGTTTGGGGGAGTGTATATGAATAAAATTTTTAATTGGTTTGAGCTAGTAGGTCTGAGGGGTCCTTTTTGGCCCGATGCCCTAAGGTCGTCTGACCTGGGAGTCATCGACCGAACGCATCTAACACAAATTAATTAAGAATCCAAAAAGAAAAAGATATAAGATGAAAACCTTTGGGCATGAAAGAGGCTAGCAATCTCACGAGTCATGGAATGATAACGTGTCATAAATACGACCTCCTTTAGGTGTTCACGACCCATTATACGACACTAGCTCCTCCTCGACCCATCGCATGACTTCGGTCTCCATTTTTTTAGCTTATGCGAGATAAAGGAATTGTTTTGGAGATTTGGGCGCTGGCATGATTTTGTATATTGCATGATTATTTTGGTTAAAAAATCTTTGAAGCTATACCTCGATAGATTGATGGAAATTGTTATGCTTATAAATCTACAATCTGAAATTCTTTGCTCTCCATGCATATGTGCTTGTCGCAATAGAATTCTTGATATAATTTGTTGAATGCATGTATATCCCACTCTTTTCTCTTTCTTTTTCTTCCTTGAGGACGAGGAAGAGTTTAGCTTGATGGGATTTTGGTGAGTGGTTTATATGTATATATTTCACGCTCATCTCACATGCTTTTCACCTCATTTTATTCACCGTTTCATTCTATCTCATCCGATTTTGTTTTCTTTTTACTCTTTGGTTCCAATTTGTGTGTTTCAGGAAAAAGAAAACAAATTCAGGATAATGTAGCATTAAAAGGCGAAAAGTGCGAAAAATGTTCAAAGAAGTGAAAGGAGCGAGCAAGGCGAGGAGAGGGAATCAAAAGAAGATGAATCTGGAGGAGATGCCACAAGAAGCGCACAAGCCCTCCAAAGACTGAAGACCTGCTCTCAACTCTGTGGCCATCTTCACTCCTTCTTATTTTTCTTTTGAAGATCGTCTCATCTCGATTCTAATGCCACCTCATTTGCTCAAATCCAATTTTTAGATTTTTCTAGATTTTCTGGAGTGCAGCTTGGTGCAGAATTCTGCAATGCTGAAATTCCACATGGCCGTATGGAATTTCCACACGTCCATATGAATAATTTTTCAATAGTTTGAGCCCCCGTACGGTCGTATGAAGTCTAGTTCACATGGCCATATGGATGTAATCCATGCGTCTGTGTCACTTCCTCCTCCAACTAAAGCAACAGCGGCAACAGCAAGCGGCAGCGACGCAGCCGTTTCATTAATCCAAACAAGCGCATAAATCTCGAAAAAGCTTGGAGAAATAGAGGGGAGTCTGTAGGAACGACACATCCATTTCAAATCTTTGAAACGGTCGCATTGAATTGTCCCTTAACTTAACTTCATATGGCCGTTTGGATTCTCCAAACGGCCGTGTCGAATGAGTTCTCCTCCAGCGACACAGCGTGTGTAATATTCTGTAATCGATGCGAACGTTTGGATTTATCCAAATGGCCATTTTGAAATGGGTCTGGAGCTAAACCCGATGTGTTTAGGGTTCGTATAAATGCTGGAGGCAACGTCATTTTTAGGGGGGCGAGCTTTTAGGCTCGTTTTGTATCTTTTTCTGTTCTATCTGTAATTTTAGGAGTAGATTAGAGTTTAAAGAGTTTAGATTGCTTTTCTCATGGATTATAACTAAGGATTGACAACTCTTGATTGTGATTCAATGAGCAAAGTATTTCTTTGCTTTTATCCTGTGTTTTTATATTGTTCTCTTTATTGTTCTTTGTTTATCTTTGTTATTTCTTTGATGCTTGTTGATTAGTTCAGCGATTCACGTAGCTAACAATAACCTAGGACGAAACTAGTACTCGATCATCCATTCGCCCCTGCGGACGACTTGTAAAGCACTACGACAACAGCCGTGCATTTATGGTATTATAAATTTCATTTGCTTCGCGTAAGCGCACACATATACACCTTAGTATTTATACACAGCAATTCATTCAAGTGCCTTACATAGTTTTACAAACATATGTTACATTCACATAATACATCCACTCATTGGATAATGTCATGCTCCACTCTCCCAAATACAGGAGATACAAGGTGGACTAGGCTGCCGTACTATTCAGACACTAAGCTTCGAGCCCCTAACGTCCAAATACTATTAGGCTTTAATTGTGGTTTAAGTAATAAAACTATTTATGCAATCCACTACACTATGCTGGAATAGTGCATAAGAGTAAAAAGAATAAAACACAATGTTCCAATAAAATATAAAACCGTAAGTGCTGAAAAGTAAACTATACTGAACATCATTTAAACAAGATACATCTAATGTCTCTGTACAAGTACCAAAGGGTACCAAAAAGTACTATAAAAGGGGTAGAACAAAAAGGGAACCCCACCCTCAAGAAACCCAAAAGGTGTCAACACCCGTACAACACACTCCCTAGTCTAACCCAGGAAAGTCCAGGTGGACCAACTCTCCATCTGATGTCTCCAGATGTACTTGAGGAGAAGAAGTAGAAGTCTGCACACGTCCTGACTCTGGTGTCACTACCTCAGGACCTGAAAATATAAATGGGACACGTCAACGGGTGACTGACTCCACTCAAAAGATGTGAGCGTTACTCCCATGTGCAGGAGATCGAACAAGTAATATCCTGGTGAGTCCAGGTATCGTATCCACGGGACAACTGACCTGTAAAACCACGAACTTCAGTTTGTAAAGAGTAATAATACGGTAATAACCAACCACCTATCAATTATAAAGGCATAGGATCAAGAGTTTAGAATAACAAAAGAAAATCCTATGATAACTACGGTGAATTCGAAGTGGGATACTAATATGGAGAGTATGTGTCGGTATTGATTTTGTTAGGGTGTGTGCAATCAATGATTGTAGATATCTTTTCTATAACTCAACGTTTTGTCCAGTTAGGGCACGAGAACGTCGAAAAATATAACGATAAACGAACATCGAAAAAGTGCCTTAATTATCGAATAAAGTGCTAGTTTCATGAGAAAATAAGCGTATATGCCTGCAAGGGTCATGCCACGAATAAATTTTCAGAGATTATATTTGATACAAGTACATCAATAACGATAATACTTCAGCAATACGTGTAGAAACTAGCAAATACGCGATTATACAATGAAAATAGGGCGAAAAGATATCAAAATCAATGATTACGACACCCTAACTACATCAACACCAACACATATGAAAATTAACCACGCATGGAAGATTATAATCAGTATTCATAGATGAATACATCATAAAAACATCAAAATACGTGAATAATACTTCAAATACAAGCCAAATACGTGAAATACAAGGCTAAAGATAGGAAAAATATCACCAATCCTCTCCAAATAGCCCCAAATCTCCTTCAGATGATAGATCTAGCCTCTGTCCCCAGGGCCTCCAAATTTCATGGCGAAATGCGGCTCCTAGAGCCTCTAATACGCCAGAATACGCCCAAAACCCCTAGAAATACCTTATATACTTAGATTGCGGGTTTAATGTTGCTATCGGGTTCAACAACCCGCTCAAAATCGCGCCCGCACCCGCTAATCACCGAGCGGATCAGATATCGCACAAGATGTTGACGCGTGACAGAGGGATTGGATCCGCGCCCGCTTTGCATCTGAGTTCAGCTCGGATTAGCTCTTGGCTGTCGGATGCTGGATCTGACGCTTCACAATTCACCACGTCGCCCGCCAACTTCCGCTGCTCCGCTCGCCTCGAAGTAATTAATGGCCATAGATCTCGAATTGGAGGGTTTAGAAGCGGCCATGTCACCCAGAGAAATCCCGCCTGTGCTTCGTTCGTCTCGGTTGCTCTCCGCCGTTCGATCACGATCGAACGATCACAAAGTCGCCCGCTCTTTGATCAGATCCGCTTCGTTCACATCCATTCGATCGAAATCGAACGTTGCACATTACGCCGCGTCGTTGGATCAGCGGCTGTCGTCAGATGGGAGCGGGAGAGCGCGGGATTGCGCCACGTGGCCGCTCGGATCTCCTCCGTTGTGATGTTGTGCATCGTTCGTGGTCGTCGGATCTCAATCCGACGGTCCACGTAATGCCGTAATTACTCAGCTCTGCTGCCGTCCGATTGAGCAGGAACCGCCCAGATCGTGCCATGTGTCCCGTATATACGTATTTCTCTCGTATTTCTGCCTTAAATTGGTATTCTGCGTTCAAAAATTCACAGTAATTCGCACAGATCTCAGAAAAATACAAATAAATAGTCGTTGGAATCATGAGATCGAGATCAAGCCATGAAAAATATAAAAAGACAGAAATACTCACTAAAATTCATACTTCATGCACAAATCAATGGTTTGCTCTAATAAATAATACAAAATATGAACGTATTAGAGACCAATTAAGCATCATATGAGCACAAAATAGGGCTAAATTGGGGGCTAAATATGCAATATTCAACTCAAATCACACCCCCCCAACTAGCAATTTGCTAGTCCCTAGCAAAAAGAGCGATGAAGACGGATGATTAGTAAAATTATAAATTTTATCAATCACTTATTGCATGGCTCAATAATACGCTTTCCAACATGATTTTGACCATCAATATACACAATCCATGAACAAGATCAATCACACGATATTTTCTCTAATTTAATTTGAATAAATAACATGTAAGCATCGTTTTGCGCAAGCGAAAGTATAACAAGTCGTTAAATTCTGGTTTTCTTGTTTCCAAGGAATTGGATCTCAAAAAGATCGTTCAAATCATGGGTATTGAAGGTGCTTAGTTTATTCAACTTTTCTTTCTCTTTTTCTTTTCTTTTATTCGTTCCGCGTAACGCGCATAAAGTAACATTTGCGGAAAAAGGTATAACTTGGATCGCTCCATCAAATGAGTGAGCTTCGATCAATGGCTCCCAAATCAGACGATAATAGGGCATTAGGCCAAAAAGGACCCCTCGGACTATACTACTCGAGCCAACCAAGTTATTTATTTAGTGACACACTTATTCATTTTTTTTGCAATTTTTTTCATAAGCAACTTAACACCCATTCTTCGAACATAAACATTAATAACAAAGGCCAAATTCCTCTTCAACTTGAAAACTATTCTTATAAATCGTGTATACTTAAGCTTTTTCATCACATTAGCATGCATGAAATAAATTCAAACTATTTCGAGATATTAATCATGGCAATTGAAAATTTTCATGAATAGCATATTAATGGTAATTCCATGAAGGAATTAAAATTAATGCACGCCATAAATGATTTTCAGAAATCAATTAATGCATAATCATACGCATTTGTGGTATATGAAGGAGTTTTAAACGATGAGAATTGTGGTTTATTCTTTTCTTTTGCCTTGTTTTTGAAAAAAAATCCTAAGGTCTCATACACACCCCCCAACTAAAGATGGACATTGTCCTCAATGTCGAAAGGGGTACGAGTTTATTCAAAGCAAGCATCCTAGAAAGCATATAAAAATCTACACTAATGGAAAGAACACACCGTGGTCAAATGGAAGATCACGAATCTTTAATGGTGGAGGAAGTTGTTCAATTTGCTCCTTGCGCTCCTCGGTGAGTAATCTTCCTCCAAAAGCTAAATTGGACCCCCAGCAACACAACTCCAAGCATCTCTATAACTTGTTTACCAATGTCCTGCAAGAGATGAGTTATGTCAGTCGAAATTAGTCTAAAATTCTTCGCAATAAAAGTATTCCAAATGTAGTCATCAAAATAGGTGAAATAAAATAAAGCATGTTGATGACTACTCACTAAAAGATATGCACTACTCTCGGTATGATGCTCAGCCATTGGGGAGAGGGATAAGTGATCTAGGGAAAAACTGGGGCGAAGAGTGGTTCGGGCTTCATATCGATACTCTTTGAACCAATGTCCCTAGTCGTCTCCTCCTCCTGTTCATCCAAAATTTCTCGCTCGTCCTCTACTTTGCACACACTTCCTGCCATGTTGATATTTTCATTTGTGACTTCATCGTGACATGGCTCGCTCGATATACCTGCAATAGAAGATGAACTCATATCAGATTCTTGAAGTTGAATTTCAAAAGAATTATTTTCTTCTAAGCAAGTGGCAATCAAATTAAGATTTTCATGGATTTCTGAATCTGCCGACTCCGAGCAAGGAAGTTCTCTTGGAATTGATGGGATGTAGCCTCCTGTGTCTGAATGAGCAAAAAACTTCCTCTTTCAAGGATTGCAATGGTACGTCTACGCTTTTCTCCCCTTAATCAAGGCATGAAGGCTTCGTTGAATCACACTCTGGAGTCTCATTAATGATTTGTTCACTCTCTTGTAAAGACTCCATGTACTTCCATGCCTCTGTCGGCGTCATGACTCCCACGAATTCCTACAGCTGTGGTCGTAGTCCATCTAGGAAGGACTCCATAAGCTCTTTCTTTGTATACCCATGCTGCGGATAGCTCGATACGATATCTGTGAACCTCCTCCAGGCCTGAAAGAAAGTTTAACAATCTGTCAAAGTAAATCCAACGATCTTGAGCTTCTCCATCCTATGTTTGTGTGCATTATTGTACTCTGCATCATGCCAAGTGTTTGTGCTATAGAAATTCATGTATTCCATACACTCCATTTTTTTGAATTTTTTTATAAAGGGAAAACAAAATAAAAACCTAATAAAAATCCTAAACTATAAGATGGAAGGATCTCACCGAATGTTCCTCCAAACGAACTGAAATCGTAGCTTACAAGTACTGTTATCCCCGGAAACGGCGCCAAAAACTTGACTCGACTCAAAAGATGTGAGCGTTACTCCCAAGTGCAGGAGATCGAACAAGTAATATCCTGGTGAGTCCAGGTATCGTATCCACGGAACAACTGACTTGTAAAACCACAAACTTCAATTTGTAAAGAGTAATAATACGGTAATAACCAACCACCTATCAATTATAAAGGCATAGGATCAAGAGTTTAGAATAACAAAAGAAAATCCTACGATAACTACGGTGAATTCGAAGTGGGGTACTAATATGGAGAGTATGTGTCGGTATTTGTCACGCCCCGCTTCCCAAAACGATGGAAGCGAAACGTGACAAGGCCCGCTTAGGCCGGAGCTGTGAAGCTCAGACCCAATAAGCGTCTGTAGGGGGTACCATTCTAGAATTTTCAGGTTCTTGCATTTATAAAATCCGGAACAACAAAGTACAGAAAGAAAAGGATGCATTCATTTTATGATAGAGATAATATCCAGCATATGACAAGTCTAAAAAAAGGTGCCTAAACATGGCAACAAACTGCAGAAAGGAAACTAATAGTGCGAAGCACCCAACATAGGCAGAGAGTAAAGTGGTGCTACTCACCCAGATTAAAAAGTAGTAACCTCTGGAAGTCCGCAACGGTAGGAAACGTCTAAGTCTGGTCCTCGTCAGGTACGTCCTCCGGGTCGACATCCTCTGGCTCCACGTATTCCGGTGTGTTCGACTCGTCCACGTATTCTGGCTCAACACCTGACGTACAGCACCCAAAAGAGAGTAACTGTATGTCAAGTAAAGACTACAAAAAGGGTTAGACTCTACTGCAAGTGTACCGACCTAGTAAACAACAGTTTACTGGTTGATTAGCATGCTGAGGTTATAACAGAGTATCAAAAGGAAGTAAATGCAGCAGAAAAGTAAAGTGCAGCAAGCAGTAGTTGTAACGTGTGCTACCGAAAATGGGACTAACCTAAACGGGTCGTGACAAGACGTGACAAGACAAGCAAGACAAGATAGGACAAGACAAGACAGGACACGTGTGACTCGAAGGGTTCACGCCTTACGATTCGAGGGGGATCGGACCCTCTCCCCGTGCGCACGCTCAATCCTACCCCAACCCAAGTGCACAAGACAAGTCCGTACAAGGGATCACTCACTCTAGCTTGGTGAGTGCCCTATTGCCCGCAGGCTGTGTATCCGTACAAGGGATCACCCACGCACTGGTGAGTGCCCTATTGCCCGCAGGCTGTGTATCCGTACAAGGGATCACTCTCTCTAGCTTGGAGAGTACCCTATTGCCCGCAGGCTGTGTATCCGTACAAGGGATCACCCACTCACTGGTGAGTGCCCTATTGCCCGCAGGCTGTGTATCCGTACAAGGGATCACTCTCTCTAGCTTGGAGAGTGCCCTATTGCCCACAGGCTGTGTATCCATACAAGGGATCACCCACTCATTGGTGAGTGCACTATTTCCCGCAGGCTATGCAAAACAAGACACGACATGACAAGACAAGGATGGTTCTTCTAGGGGGTCCACACGCACGCACACACAAGATAACCCTACGGTGTCAAAAGTTGTTGTTGAGCTTAGACTTCGTCGTCAAGTCTAAGCCGTCAAGGGGTGTCCCAGACGCTATCATTTCACGTCCGGTTCTCTTTGTTCACAGTTTAATAGTTCTAGCAGTCTAAGGCCTAGGCACGGCCAAAAGTGCAAGTGAGTACACTTGCCTGCGGTGGCGAGCGTGTCGTCCGTCCGGAGCGTCCCGTCCAAGCGTCTCGTCTGCGTTAGCCCGTCTGAAACAGGGTCACGGCGACGGTGTCAGGTCACGTTTTCAACAAATCCTATTAGGGTTTGTTTCTAAATTGTCGGGACTACCTTAATAGTCAAAAGTCGCGTTTTGATGTTTTGTTTGATCTAGATCGACTTCTACCCTACGTGCACAGAAAAGTTGTCCGATTGTCGATCTTTCCTACGGGGGGGCAGTGTTTTAGAGATGCTGAAAGTAAATTTTGTTCAAGTTGTCAAATTTTAGTTTAGGGTTTGATTAGCTACGGTGTGGGTTTTACTACTCGTTAGGGAAACCAACCTCGTCATGCCGTCCAACAAGCGGAAGTCGGGTCTGAACGGCGAAACGTCGGCATCGTCTAGAACTCCTCGGCTGCAGGTAGCGCGGTGAGGTATCTCTGGACAGCGGGGTGGTGGCGCGAAATCAGTGAGCTAACAGCGATTCTCCTCCAGTTGCGAGTAGCGCAACGGATCTTCACGATAACGGCGACGTCGGCTAAAAGTACGTGCGTGTGGAAACGCACGTGAATTTCGAGAGTCCAAGGGGGCTGTCAGTAGATGAAGTAGGACCAGAGGAAGATGCTCAGCCTGGTGGATGGCCGACGGCGTGAGCGTACGGCAGTGGGTGGTCGTGAGGAGCCGGAGATGACAGATTTGTGCAACGTCCATTGTCGCGCGTCTCAGCGGAATTCCAGCGACGAACAGAGAAAACAGGAAGTTGCAGAAGGTAAAGGACTTCAATACGAAGCCAACAGCAGTGGAGTTGTCACCGGGGGTGGTCGGAGGTGATCGTGCGCGGGCGTCGAAGTTCAGCTTCCAGATCTGTGAAAAACAGCCGATATGGCGTGTTCCGACGAGGTTTCACGGAGTTTCAGGTGGGCTATGAGTGTAAGGGAAATTTCAGTTGGTAGGAGGTTTTGATAGGAATCCAACAGCAGTAGGGTGTTTGTTGTAGGTGGTCGGATGGCCGGTGGGTGCGAGTTTTTCCGGCGGTGGCGCAGATCTGTAAAACTGTCATTACGTCGAGTTCGAGAGATGTTTTGAGGAGGTAGAGATGAGGAAAGAGGGTAAGGGGAGTTGGAGATGATTGGGGGGTCAAAGGAGAGTTTGACGGTGGTAGAGTTCGTCGGAGGGGGTGGCCGGAGTGGCGGCGGTGGCTGTTTTTCCGGCGGGTGCATAGATCTATGCATGGCTGTCTTTTGTGGGGTTTTCATGGAGTTTTGAGGCTCTTTGGGAGGAGGAGAGGGAGGAGAAGTAGGAGGAGGGCCTGGTGGTCGGAGGTGGGAGGCTAGGGGCGGCCGTCGGCAGCTGGAGGAGAAGAAGGGGCGGCCCAATGGGTACATGCGTGAAAAATAGGGTTTGAGGTTGGAAGTTGTTAAAAGAGATGAAGTTTGCTATTCCTTGTGGAAATGGGGTATAAGTTGGGTGATGACTAGGAGAGAGGGTGAGTGAGGGGGTGTACAAAGTAGGGGAAAGCTAGGTGGGAATAGTGGCAGCAATCTCATTCATGATACGTATGAGATTCTCCCAAGATTGGGTTAAGATTTGAATTTGAATGTTGATTAGAGGCTAATCAACGGTTGAGAATTGATTAGGGGATATCTTCCACTACGGGCATCGGAAAAATAATCCGAAAATACCGGGACGATCATGGAGACGAGAAGTACGGGGCTACGGGGTCCGATTGCATGCTACATGTACCAAAAATTATCGTAAAATCGGGAACCGAGTATTGAGGCCAAAAGACCAAAACGCCCTTCCATTCAAAGCTGTTTCCTGAGAAAACGAGCCGTGAAATGACGTTCCCAAAAATTACTATAAAATTCTACACTTCTATATGGTCACAACGGCATATCACATCGTATATACCGAAACCAAGAAAGGAGCCAAATAAAATACGTGCACGAAAAAGTTCGTGCACGTAGAAAATACGAACGATCGGAAAGCGGCCGTTACATTCTACCCACCTAAGAAATGATTCCGTCCTAGGAATCACTTATACTAATAATATTAATATCTATATAACCTTATACCTGCAACTCTCATATCTACACATAATGATCGTTAATCCCATAACTTCAATCAGTGTTCCTCAACACTTCATCATAACTCGTCTTTCCACCGAATAAGCTACAACTAGAATCACATTCTAGCACTTAACTATGAATCCCCATTATCGTTTGCAAGTCAACAATCATCTCGTCCCCAATATATTTTCCATCATATCGACTCATGTACCTAATCTCTATCATCAATAAACCATATAACCACACCTATCCTTACCCATATCATCTAATCCCCTAACCATACTAAATCAGTCTACCTAACCATCCATTCATATCAACACGTCGTGTTACTTCCAACGTCTTCTCATCTCGACTTAATAATCAAATCTTGACGCTTTAAAAGTTCCACTCATCCTCACGATCCCTCTAAATCGTACTATCCCTTCCTAGCTATTCCTATTTACCACTCGTCCCAGTTTCGGATCGATCAAGTACTCATCTCCCTGTATATAATTTCATCCAACCAAAATTCTCCATTGAGTCCGTCACACATTTGTATTATAAATAAGTCTTAGACAGCTCATTCTTTTCATCCAAATGATTCTAATCTCATATATTTGTGTCCCAAAAATCAATTTAATCATCGCTATTACATATCTCACCACACACTATACCTACCCGCACACAAGATCCTATAGTAATAATAGCTAGTCCCAAATATAACAACAATAAACATAACATTTCGAAGAGAGAAAGAAGAGAGAAGAGGAAAGAAAACTTAAGGTCAATGAAATATTTTTTTAACAACATATGGTGTGGTGGTAATGGTTGAGGGAGAATAAGGGGTCGTGATCATGTGAGCTAGTTTCAAAAAAAAAACTTTAAAGATTTGGTTGAAAAACAAAGGTTTTGATATAATCACATGTAGCCAAAGATAAGCTATACTATACTACGAAAGACTAAGTCCAAGGAAATGCCTGCTATGACGCTATCGACACCTATAAGATACCATCAATCGGACAACTTCATAGTTATATCATGGGTAACAATGAGTATACCACATGACACAAGGGACAATCATTAAGATCCTAAAGGTAACACACTCATACAGGTCCACACACTCTACCTATTTACATGCACCCCGACGACATCACAAACCAATGAGCCCACTACTAAACTAGGGACGATACAAGCAATTACAAGCACTAATGTCTAAACAATAGAAGGGAAACCGAAACCAAAAGTGAACGAAACAAGATCAGAAAGAACGAGTTTGGATAAGGCGAGGACAAGAAGATAGCTAGTTGGGTGGAACAAAATATTGCTCAAAATAATTAAATGGACGAAGGAGGAATTACGTGTAAAATATGGTATCATATACTTTTATACTTACAAAATATGTAGAAAAATGAGCAGATTGTAGAAAACTACAACCCGGAAAAAGAGTCAGACGAAGGAATTAAAGAGTGGGGTGGGGTAGCGATTGTTTTGCAAATGAAAATAAGTTTATACAGATATTTATGAAATGTGAGCACGATGAACATAGAACTGATATATATAAAAATTAAAAATTCTCCTTGGTTTAGAAAATATTCTAAAAGTACGCACTGTAAATGGTTAGAAATAAATTTTGTAGTTTAGAAAAAGAATAATATATATACTGAATTATCAAAATGATAACAAGGTTTTAAAAACTGAAATACGGAAGATACCGGTTAGAAATAATTACCAGATAGTAACTTGAAAATTTACGACCAAGGAGATTTCAAAATCCAAGAAGGAACTTTAGTTCAACCGAAAAGAAAGAAATTTTAAATATATAATAAAGGGTTTTCAAAGGAGTTAAACCGAGCGAAGAATTTAATAATGAATTTCGAAAACACTTTTAAAGAAAGCAGGATTTGCAAAGGAGGGATTCGAAGAATTATCGATAAGTGTCATGAAACGATCACGTGAATCGGAACCTGATAGTATGAAGAATACGCCTAAGATATGATTCATGAAAGCTACGATGAACTCTACAGCTGATAACACAAAAGTGTAACGATTGGAAGATGCTAGAAATCCAAGATTCCTAATTATCTGGCTGTCTAAAGATCAGGGAAAGCTCAACACTAAGACTTCCTAGTGAACTAGACTGTAATAGAGAAATCTCAGAGAAGGGCCCTAAGAGAATCAAGATCACGTTCTGCCGGACCCGAAGTCGATGGAACTGAGCGAACGACTAAAAGAAGGATTCTAGAACTCTAACATGGCCCGAGCCGGGTGAGAGACTACTAGGGTATCCTAAGACGAGGATTACTAAATCTTAACCAAGGCGTCTGACTATCAAACTAGGACGTCTACCTAAGTCTTCCTACTATGTAAGACTGGGAAAACCTAATTCGGACTTGTACATGTTAAACTGGATATTAAATAAATGTGGTACTCTTATTGTTTCGAACTTTTGCAGGACCTGCATGGGCCACCACTAAAACCTGTCACGCACCGCTTCCAAAAACGACGGAAGCGAAATGTGACAAGACCCGCTTAGGCCGGAGCTGTGAAGCTCAGACCCAATAAGCGTCTGTAGGGGGTACCATTCTAGAATTTTTAGGTTCTTGCATTTATAAAATCCGGAACAACAAAAGTACAGAAAGAAAAGGAAGCATTCATTTTATGATAAAGATAATATCCAGCATATGACAAGTCTAAAAAAGGTGCCTAAACATGGCAACAAACTGCAGAAAGGAAACTAATAGTGTGAAGCACCCAACATAGGCAGAGAGTAAAGTGGTGCTACTCACCCAGACTAAAAAGTACTAATCTCTGGAAGTCCGCAACGGTGGGAAACGTCTAAGTCTGGTCCTCGTCAGGTACGTCCTCCTGGTCGACATCCTCTGGCTCCACGTATTCCGGTGTGTTCGACTCGTCCACGTACTCTGGCTCAACACCTGACGTACAGCACCCAAAAGACAGGAACTGTACGTCCGGTAAAGACTACAAAAAGGGTTAGACTCTACTGCAAGTGTACCGACCTATTAAACAATAGTTTACTGGTTGATTAGTATGCTGAGGTTATAACAGAGTATCAAAAGGAAGTAAATGCAGCAGGAAAGTAAAGCGTAGCAAGCAGTAGTCGTAGCGTGTGCTACCAAAAACAGGACTAACCTAAATGGGTCGTGACAAGACGTGACAAGACAAGCAAGACAGGACAGGATAAGACAAGACAGGACACGTGTGACTCGAAGGGTTCACGTCTTACGGTTCGAGGGGGATCAGACCCTCTCCCCATGCGCACGCTCAACCCTACCCCAACCCAAGTGCACAAGACAAGTCCGTACAAGGGATCACTCACTCTAGCTTGGCGAGTGCCCTATTGCCCGCAGGCTGTGTATCTGTACAAGGGATCACCCACTCACTGGTGAGTGCCCTATTGCCTGCAGGCTGTGATCCGTACAAGGGATCACTCTCTCTAGCTTGGAGAGTGCCCTATTGCCTGCAGGCTGTGTATCCATACAAGGGATCACCCACTCACTGGTGAGTGCCCTATTGCCCGCAGGCTGTGTATCCGTACAAGGGATTACTCTCTCTAGCTTGGAGAGTGCCCTATTGCCCGCAGGCTGTGTATCCGTACAAGGGATCACCCATGTTGGATATGGACAATATAAATACACCCATGAGGGGATGTATGAGGGTATACGGACCTCAGATGTCGCGTGCACGAACGCGTGCGCGAAGGGAACCTTTTCTCGTGTGAAAAGGACCACTCGATAAGTGGAAAAGGCCACTCGATAAGTGGAAAGGCCACTTTATAAGTGCAAAATGGCACTTGATAAGTGGATAAAGAAGAAGATAAATGAATGTGCTAATATAGGCTAATAAGCTTATATTTAGTTATTTCCTACAATAACTACCCCTAAAGCCTATAAATAGGACCCAAGGGTAAGGCATTCAATCACACTTTCCATGCCATAAGTTTGCATAAGGCATCCTTATGTTCTTCTTCTCCCTTCCATTAAAATCCTCTTCTAGTTAGAGATTTAGGCGGTGAAACTCTGCTTCGATCCTCCGTGACGAAGTATCGACCGTTGTGGCGAATCCGAGGGCAAAGTTCAGAGACTACCGTGCCGCATACGCAAACGTAAGTCTCTACTTTATTTCGATCCTAACAACGCTGTTTTGACAGGATCCAACATTGGTATCAGAGCCATACGGGTTCACCCCGGTCAAACCGCCGCCCCGTCGAACCGATGAATGAGGCGTTGTCTTTTTCACGAATGGGTATCCTACCATTACGGATATGGTAGGAACGCTTCGTGACGGAGAGAACGCAACGGTTGTTCTTTTCACGTTAGGGTCTTCTATCATTACGGATATGGCAGGAACTCTCCGTGACGGGAAGAACCGACCGTTCACGTCGTCAAGCTCGCACTCTTCATGGATGCCGAGTCTCCATTCATAGGGAATGTGAACTCTCTTCATGTGGAGCGTGTAGTTTACGAACTTTAAAGTATGTTATTTTTCATTTTTGTCGCACGGCCATTAGAAGATAACTACTTTCTCAACGAACGGATGCTTCATCGACGAACGGGTGCTTCATCGAGGAAGAAGATGGTAGTTATTTCCATCGGGGAAGATGACTTTTGGTGCTTGATCACCATGGGCAAATGGGCTATGAAGGCAATGCACCCCCCCTTCCCATGCGGAGGGGGTTGGCTACGGCCAATAACCACCACGGCCACCCCTCCGACGGGGGTGTGCGGTAACCCCATGTAAGGGGGTGGCCGGCCATGGCCATATGGGCCATGGCCGGCCATGGCCGGACCTGGCGGCCCCGGCCAGGGCCAAGGGGCCCTGGCCGGCCCTGGCAGAGGCCAGGGCCGGTGCCCTGGCCTCGGCCAGGGCCTGGCCGGCCCTGGCCGGCCTTGGCCAGGGCAGAGGCCCTGGTCGAGGGGCCAGGGCCCCTCGCCGGCCAGGGCAGAGGCCCTGGCCGGTGGTGGAGGGTGCCAGAACCCTTGGTCGGCATTGGTCGACCAATTTGGGTTTTTTGGTCGACCAATTCAGCCAGAGGCCTTGCCAGAAATTTCGGCCCCGGCCATCTGCAAGGCTAGCCCATACAGGGCCGTCGGCAGTCATTTGCAGCAAAATTCTCCTATAAGTGGGGAAGCGCCTGGATCCATACGGGAGCCGACGACAATGGCTTGCAGAAAAATCTCCTCAAAGGGGGGATCCGACCTTGGCACGGCAACGGCTTAAACCCGGCAAATGGCCAGGAAGTGCCGAGTATTTCACTAGTATCATAAGGGTACTAGGTTGAAATATACAATTTTGAAAAATACGTTTTTCGTACGTTTTGAAAAATACGTTTTCAAAAACGCTTTTCCGCTGCAAAGTACTATAAGAGTACTATCGTTTGATAAAGTGAGGGAGAAATATTGAAAGTTACTCTAGATGGTGATTAGAAACGTAGTGACCTTTCCAATTCTAGAGTAACATCTTCAATATTTTTCGAAAGTAACTTATCAAATTATAAATATCATTCTAAGTGGGAGTTGAAATTAGAACTATCCAAATGGGATATTCTATTATCATTTCAAATGGGAATTATATTTTAAAGAAATTTTTAATGCAATGATTTTGATCAAACCTTCGGTTTTGTGTCTTTTGCAGCATTTTAAAAGTAAAATGTCTTCCGCTTCAAAGAATATCGTCGCTGAGTTAAACAGAGGTGAAAAACTCAACGGCGATAATTACAAACTTTGGTCTATTAAGATACAATACGTTCTGGAGGAGCAAGAAGTGCTCGAGACTCTAAAGAACGTCATGATTGAACCCGAGTTGGGCACTACGGCCCAACACAGATGAGACATGGAAGCTTTTGATGCTTGGTCTCGGAAGAACAAGATAGCACGCATTACGTTATTAAGTAGTATGGCTGATGACATAATGCGCATCTTCCGAGAACATGACCTAGCCATGGACATATGGTCCAAGCTAGAAGAGAAGTTCGGTGGCACATCGGTGTCCAAACTTCGCGCCTTAACTATAAGGTTCGATTCATATAAGAAACGTCCAGATCATTCCATGGGGAAACATCTGCGACATATGGCGAATCTTATCTCGGAGTTAAAGGACGCAGGTCATGTGCTCACTGATGAGCAACAAATCCAAGCAGTCATACGTTCCCTACCAAATGGGTGGGACCAAATGAAGATGCATCTCACTCACAATGAGAGCATCAAGACCTTCAGCGATGTTTCCAAGCACCTCGAATTAGAGGAAGAGCGGCTTGCGGCTGCCAAGCCAAGTGCAGAAGTGCACATGGTTGCTAGTTCCTCACACGGGGGGAAAGAAAAGGAAAGATCGTTCGAAGTCTACCAATGAACGTAATAAGCAACCTGAGTCTACCAAGAAACCCAAACATAAGGGTGGGCACAAGAAATGGCACAAGAAGAAAGACTTGAAGAGGATCAAGTGCTTCAAGTGCAACAAGCTTGGTCACTATGCTCGTTCGTGTATGAGTGGAGGCGACGAGGTATCTTGTAAATATACTAGTTACATATGTGTTTCTAGTTCAATATTTCTTGTGGAATCTAATCCATTTTGGATAATTGATTCAGGTGCCACCGACCACATAGCAAGGGACAGACGGTCCTTCGTGGAGTATCACCGGATACCCCAAGGAACGAAGTGGATCTATGTAGGAAACAACACACGTGTTGAAGTGAAAGGCGTTGGGACTTGCAAGCTAGTCTTGGACAACGGCCGCACTCTCCTACTTCATGATGTTCTCTTCGCTCCAAATATTCAAAGGAATATAATATCTGTGGTCGTGTTAATGGGTCTTGGTTATAACTGGGTTTTTCATGATTGTAATGTGGACTTAAGTTGTAATAATACTCTTATTGGTACTGGGTTTGTATTTAAAGGATTTACTGTAATGAGTACAATGTATGACTCCTCATGTAATGAAAATTTCCTTATTACAAATTCTAAGACTTATGAGTCTGATGTGATTTGTTGGCACGCAAGGCTTGGTCATATTGGACCAACGCGTATGGATAGACTTGCCAAACATGGCCTTCTATCCAATGTTTCAAAGGTTGAAATGTCGACCTACGAACATTGCCTAGTGGGGAAATCTTGTCGCAAGCCGTTTGGAACCGGCACAAGGGCCTAGGTTCCATTACAGCTTATCCATTCGGACATATGTGGTCCGATGAATGTCAAGACAAGACGCGGGAAGTCCTATTTCATCACTTTTATTGATGATTTCACCCGATTCGGACATATCTATTTGATATCCCACAAAAGTGAAGCATTGGCTTGCTTTAAAAACTATATGAGTTTAGTGTAGAATCAATTAGATCGCAAGATTAAGGTCTTGCGAACCGATAGGGGCGGTGAATATCAATCAACAAGTTTTAAGGAACTTTGTGATGAAAAAGGCATAGTACATCAGGTAACTATGCCTTATACTCCTCAACAAAACGGTGTTGCAGAAAGGAGAAATAGGACTTTAATGGAAATGGTCCGTTCAATGATGGCGCAAGCTAACTTGCCAATCACCTTTTGGGGTGATGCATTATTGACTGCCGCTTTCATTTTAAACCATGTACCCTCGAAATCAGTTAGCTCCACTCCTTATGAGTTGTGGAACCAAAGGTCTCCTGACTTAAACATTTTGAAACCGTGGGGTTGTGCATCCTACGCACATATTTCCACCCATAAGTATGGCAAACTTGGGCCAAGGGGAAGGAAATGTATCTTTATACGATATGCAGAAAACTCCAAAGGTTATGTTTTTGTTAGTCAGTAAGACAATGGTGGGCTAATTGAGTTTGAGTCGAGGGATGTCACTCTCTTGGAAAACGAGTTTCCAAGACAGGGCGAGATAAGTCAGGACTTATCTCTATTTGAGATTTATGATCAAGAAGGATTACCTCATTCGAGTGGGAGAATTCTTGGTGAAAACGAAAATACGTTTCAACCTTCACTAATGGATTATACGAATGACGATTATCCTATTCCATACGGGAATAATGATCCAAGTGGGAGCAATTCTAATGACATTCCAAGTGGGAGTGATATTAGAATTGATCTAAATTCGAGTCAACAAGGACTTGAAGAATCTCAAATACAGTGTAGTAGTCGTACAAGGTTGGCTCCTCTAAGATTTGAGGATGAATTTCTGCAAACCTTTATGACTTTACTACAAGAAGATGACGAGCCTGCTACTTTCAAACAGGCCGTATCTTGCCCTGCTAAAGACAAATGGATGGAAGCGATGCAAGAGGAGTTAGAATCCATGAAAGTTAACCAAGTCTGGGACTTAGTTAACTTACCCAGAGGACGTAGAGCTATTGGGAACAAATGGGTTCTCAAGGTCAAGCATAAGGCTGATGGCTCTATTGACAGATATAAAGCTCGCCTTGTCGCGAAAGGTTTTACGCAACAGGAAGGGATAGACTACGAAGAGACCTTCTCACATGTTGTTCGTTTTACCTCGATTCGCCTGATTCTGGCAATGGTAGCTTGCTTAGACCTCGAATTACATCAAATGGATGTAAAGACTGCCTTTCTCAATGGAGAATTGGACAAGGAGATCTATATGGAACAACCAACAGGGTTTGTAAAAGAAGGAAACGAACATAAGGTTTGTAAACTTCTTAAATCCATATATGGTCTTAAACAATCCTCGAGGCAATGGTATATACGATTTCAAGAAGTTGTCTTATCAAATGGTTTTACCATGCTTGATGAAGATAACTACGTATATATCAAGAGGATTAAAAACAAGTATGTTATCATGTCTCTATATGTAGATGACATTTTAATAACCGGAAATGACAAGGGCTTTGTGATGGATATCAAGGCTTGGCTTTCATCAGTTTTTGAGATGAAAGACATGGGAGAAGCCGCATATATCCTTGGAGTTAAGATTTCAAGGAATCGTTCGAAGAAACTTCTTTCTCTTTCACAGGAGACTTATATAAAGAAGGTTCTAGAGCGATTTAATATGCAGGACTGCAAGTCCATTGATACTCCTATAAGCAAAAGCGATAATTTATGTCTGAAATCATGTCCTAAGAACCAAAAGGAGAAAGAGAGTATGGAAAAAGTTCCATATTCCAGTGCAGTTGGTAGTCTTATGTACGCTATGATGTGTACAAGACCGGACATCTGTTTTGCCGTTGGAATGGTAAGTCGTTACCAATCCAACCCAGGGCAAGTACACTGGAAAGCGGTTAAGAGGATAATGCGGTATCTCAAAGGAACTGCAGACTTAGCTTTATGCTATCAAGGAGATGCCTTGAGGCTCGAAGGCTACACTGATGCTGATTGGGCGGGTGATCTCGATGAGCGACGATCGACCTCAGGATATGTTTTTCTACTCGGATCTGGTGCAATATCCTAGAGTAGCAAGAAACAATCATGCATCGCACTTTCAACCATGGAAGCCGAGTTTATAGCATTTATCATGACATTCCAAGAGGCTGTTTGGCTTAGGAAGTTCTTAGACAGGCTAATTAATACAAGTGACTCAGGTGTTGTACCCATACACAGCGACAGTCAAGCATCTATAGCCTATGTCAAAGATCCGAAATTCCATTGTAAGACCAAACACATAGATATCCGCTACAAATTTGCAAAAGACTATGATAAGACCAAGAAGGTAGACATAAGGTACATATCTACGCATGAGATGGTAGCGGATCCGCTTACGAAGGCGATCCCCAGAGATGTGTTTTACAAACACTTATCATCTCAAGGATTGCGTAAGAGCTGAGTTGTACCAATATAAATTCCCAAGTCTGCAAATGATCAAATTTAATAAAAGAATAAGTTCTTTTTCAAACATTGCATATGAATTTCTTGAGAAATGTTTGTGTACATTTTTGAAATCTCAGCTATACTTTCTAGTATGTCGGACAGATTGAGGTTGACTCTCTCACATGAGCAACCGCCTTATTCTATCAGACGGATAGAATAGAGATGAGACCTGTTTAAAGTCAAAATCATCAGACGGATGATTTAGAGTCATGACTTAAACAAAATGGTCACATGAAAGATCTGCATCATATGGATGCTTACAGAAGATCTAAGAGGATTTTGAAATCCTATCTGTCTAAATGCGGGATGTGAGTCCAAAGGATTATTTGAGTAGAAAAGGGGACTCAAAGTCAGACATTATGGTGTCTGATCATCATCCTTACAACATCATTGAGACATACACTCCCTGGGAAAGGAGCGATGTTGTAATACGTATTCATACTACGTATGCATTTTTGACCATTGGGTTAGAATAGTAAATAAGTTTACTATTATATGAGACCCAAAGACCACATGGGTCTTAATTCATTACCCTTATAGACTCTAATTGGTTCCTTTAGATTTGACCGGGTGATTGCTATCTTAGCATGTTACTTATGGACTATGGTTAATTCGGTCCGGCGGGGTATGTTAGAAAAGCAAGTCAAGTCAAGATCGAAAGGATCGCAAGAAGAGGAAGATTAATTTCGCATTCACATTTGGACTTTAAAGGTTCAAAGCTGGCCAGCCAATTGCAATCCAGATGGGATTCAATTGTTGAATATAAAGTATAAGAAATGTGAAGAAATAATCTAGGGTAAAGCATGCGTTGATCTACTCAACTTTGCACCTCGAGGAGTGTTGTGTATCTCTAACAAGTGCACAACAGCGGACTCTATGCGCATGACGGTCACACGGCCTATTTCTCGGTATGACAAACAGAAGAGTTAAAGGAAAAGATGTTTCCTTACAATCCCCTCAAGTGTGAGTGGGAGATGTTGGATATGGACGACATAAACACACCCATGAGGGGATGTATGAGGGTATACGGACCTCAGATGTCGCGTGCGCGAAGGGAACCTTTTCTCGTGTGAAAAGGACCACTCGATAAGTGGAAAAAGCCACTCGATAAGTGGAAAAAGCCACTTTATAAGTGCAAAATGGCACTTGATAAGTGGATAAAGAAGAAGATAAATGAATGTGCTAATATAGGCTAATAAGCTTATATTTAGTTATTTCCTACAATAACTACCCATAAAGCCTATAAATAGGACCCAAGGGTAAGGCATTCAATCACACTTTCCATGCCATAAGTTTGCATAAGGCATCCTTATGTTCTTCTTCTCCCTTCCATTAAAATCCTCTTCTAGTTAGAGATTTAGGCGGTGAAACTCTGCTTCGATCCTCCGTGACGAAGTATCGACCGTTGTGGCGAATCCGAGGGCAAAGTTCAGAGACTACCGTGCCGCATACGCAAACGTAAGTCTCTACTTTATTTCGATCCTAACAACGCTGTTTTGACATGATCCAACAACCCACTCACTGGTGAGTGCCATATTGCCCGCAGGCTGTGCAAAATAAGACACGACGTGACAAGACAGGGATGGTTCTTCTAGGGGGTCCACACGCACGCACACACAAGATAACCCTACGGTGTCAAAAGTTGTTGTTGAGCTTAGACTTCGTCGTCAAGTCTAAGCCGTCAAAGGTTGTCCCAGACGCTATCATTTCACGTCCGGTTCTCTTTGTTCACATTTTAATAGTTCTAGCAGTCTAAGGCCTAGGCACGGCCAAAAGTGCAAGTGAGTACACTTGCCTGCGGTGGCGAGCGTGTCGTCCGTTCGGAGCGTCCCGTCCAAGCGTCTCGTCTGCGTTAGCCCGTCTGAAACAGGGTCACGGTGACGGTGTCAGGTCGCGTTTTCAACAAATCCTATTAGGTTTTGTTTCTAAATTGTCGGGACTACCCTAATAGTCAAAAGTCACGTTTTGATGTTTTGTTTGATCTAGATCGACTTCTACCCTATGTGCACAGAAAAGTTGTCCGATTGTCGATCTTTCCTACGGGGGGCAGTGTTTTAGAGATGTTGAAAGTAAATTTTGTTCAAGTTGTCAAATTTTAGTTTAGGGTTTGATTAGCTACGGTGTGGGTTTTACTACTCGTTAGGGAAACCAGCCTCGTGATGCCGTCCAACAAGCGGAAGTCGGGTCTGAACGGCGAAACGCCGGCGTCATCTAGAATGCCTCGGCCGTGGGTAGCACAGCGAGGTACCTCTGGACAGCAGGGTGGTGGCGCGAAATAAGCGAGCTAACAGCAATTCTCCTCCCGTTGCGAGTAGCGCAACGGATCTTCACGATAACCGCGACGTCGGCTAAAAGTACGTGTGTGCGGCAACCCACGTGAACTCCGAGAGTCCAAGGGGGCTGTCGGTAGATGAAGTAGGACCAGAGAAAGATGCTCGGCCCGGTTGATGGCCGACGGCGTGAGCGGACGGCGGTGGGTGGCAGTGAGAAGCCGGAGAGGACAGATTTGCGCAATGTCCGTTGTCGCGCGTCTCAGCAGAATTCCAGCGACGAACAGAGGAAACGGGAAGTTGCAAAAGGTAAAGGACTTCAAGACGAAGCCAACGGCAGTGGAGTTGTTGCCGGTGGTGGTCGGAGGTGATCGTGCGTAGGCATCGAAGTTCAGCTTCCAGATCTGTGAAAAACAGCCGATATGGCGTGTTCTGACGAGGTTTCATGGAGCTACATGTGGGCTATGAGTGTAATGGAAATTGCAGTTGGTAGGGGGTTCGATAGAAATCCAACAGTAGTAGGGTGATCATCGTAGGTGGCCGGATGGCCGGTGGGCACGAGTTTTCCCGGCGGTGGCGCAGATCTGTAAAACTGTCGTTACATCGAGTTTGAGAGATGTTTCGAGGAAGTAGAGATGAGGAAAGAGTGTAATGGGAGTTGGAGATGATTGGGGGGTCAAAGGAGAGTTCGACGGTGATGGATTTCACCGGAGGGAGTGGCTGGAGTGGCGGCGGCGGCCGTTTTTCCGGCGGGCGCACAGATCTGTGCATGGCTGTCTTTTGTCGGGTTTTCTTGGAGTTTTGAGGCTCTTTGGGAGGAGGAGAGGGAGGAGGAGAGGGAGGAGAAGAAGGAGGAGGGCCTGGTGGTCAGAGGTGGGAGGCTAGGGGCGGCCGTCGGCGGCTGGAGGAGAAGCAAGGGGTGGCCCAATGGGTACATGCGTGAAAAATAGGGTTTGAGGTTGGAAGTTGTTAAAAGAGATGAAGTTTGCTATTCCTTGTGGAAATGGGGTATAAGTTGGGTGATGACTAGGAGAGAGGGTGAGTGAGGGGGTGTACAAAGTAGGGAAAAGCTAGGTAGGAATAGTGGCAGCAATCCCATTCATGATACGTATGAGATTCTCCCAAGATTGGGTTAAGATTTGAATTTGAATGTTGATTAGAGGCTAATCAACGGTTGAGAATTGATTAGGGGATATCTTCCACTACGGGCATCGGAAAAATAATCCGAAAATACCGGGACTATCATGGAGATGAGAAGTACGGGGCTACAGGGTCTGATTGCATGCTACACGTACCAAAAATTATCGTAATATCGAGAACCGAGTATTGAGGCCAAAAGACCAAAACGCCCTTCCATTCAAAGCTGTTTCCCGAGAAAACGAGCCGTGAAATGACATTCCCAAAAATTACTATAAAATTCTACACTTCTATACGGTCACAACGGCATATCACATCGTATATACCGAAACCAAGAAAGGAGCCAAATAAAATACGTGCACGAAAAAGTTCGTGCACGTAGAAAATATGAACGGTCGGAAAGCGGCCGTTACAGTACTGATTTCGTTAGGGTGTGTGTAATCAATGATTGTAGATATCTTTTCTATAACTCAACGTTTCATCTGGTCAGGGCACGAGAACGTCGAAAAATATAGCGATAAACGAACATCGAAAAAGTGCCTTAATTATCGAATAAAGTGCTAGTTTCATGAGAAAATAAGCGTATGTGCATGCAAGGGTCATGCCACGAATAAATTTTCAGAGATTATATTTGATACAAGTACATCAACGACGATAATACTTGAGCAATACGTGTAGAAACTAGCAAAATACGCGATTATACAATGAAAATAGGGCAAAAAGATATCAAAATCAATGATTACGACACCCTAACTACATCAACACCAACACATATGAAAATTAACCATGCATGGAGAGATTATAATCAGTATTCATAGACAAATACATCATAAAACATCAAAATACGTGAATAATACTTCAAATACAAGCCAAATACGTCAAATACAAGGCTAAAGATAGGAAAAATATCACCAATCCTCTCCAAATAGCCCCAAATCTCCTTCAGATGATAGATCTAGTCTCTGTCCCCAGGGCCTCCAAATTTCATGACGAAATACGGCTCCTAGAGCCTCCAATACGCCAGAATACACCAAACCCCTAGAAATACCTCATATACTTAGATTGCGGGTTTAATGTTGCTATTGGGTTCAACAACCCGCTCAAAATCGCGCCCGCACCCAATAATCACTGAGCGGATCAGATATCGACCGCATGATCTAGCGGGATCACACAAGATGCTGACACGTGGTAGAGGGATCGGATCCGCGCCCGCTTTGCATCTGAGTTCAGCTCGGATTTGCTCTTGGCCATCGGATGCTGGATCTGACGCTTCACAATTCGCCACGTCTCCTGCCAAAGTAAATGATGGCCATAGATCTCGAATCAGAGGGTTTAGAAGCGGCCACGTCGCCCATAGAAATCCCGCATGTGCTTCGTTCGTCTGGGTTGCTCTCCGTCGTTCGATCGCGATCGAACGATCATAAAGTCGCCTGCTCTTCGATCAGATCCGCTTCGTTCTCGTCCGTTCGATCGAAATCGAACATTGCACATTACGTCGCATCATTGGATCAGATGCTACCGTCGGATGGGAGCAGGAGAGCGCGGGATTGCGCCACGTGGCCGCTCGGATATCCTCCGCTGTGATGATGTGCTTCGTTTTTTGCCATCGGATCTCAATCTGACGGTCCACGTAATGCCGTAATTACTCATCTCTGTTGCCTGCCGATTGAGAGAGAACCTCCCAGATCGTGCCACGTGTCCCGTATATACGTATTTCTCTCGTATTTCTGCCTTAAATTGGTATTCTGCATTCAAAAATTCACAGTAATTAGCACAGATCTCAGAAAAATACAAATAAATAGTCGTTGGAATAGTGAGATCGAGACCAAGCCATGAAAAATATAAAAAGGCAGAAATACTCATTAGAATTCATACTTTGTACACAAATCAATGGTTTGCTCTAATAAATAATGATATACAAAATACGAACGTATTAGAGACCAATTAAGCATCATATGAGCACAAAATAGGGCTAAATAGGGGGTTAAATATGCAATATTCAACCCGAATCAGTGACCCTAGTAGAAATCCTAAGTAAGCTTGGTAGGATCCAGTTTAGAACTGGATTATCTATCCAAGGGTGGTCTAAGAGTAAAGGGTTAACAGAGCATACAAAGTGTTCATATTAAAACACGCATTATTGAAAAGGAAATGAGAACATATCAACATAATGGCAACAATGTAAATTAACAAAAATTATATTAAATTATCTGTTCACATGTTTGGAAATCCGTGTAACTAGTAGGACACCTTTAAAGAGCTAGACTTCACTTATGGTGGGTGAAAAATGGTACCTCAACCAGTGACGTAAGCACTGGAGGGGCCTCCCGTAACTCCTCCTTCGGGAGTGAGAAATCTCGGGTTTTCTGTGGAAAATGGAGCAAACCATCATTTACCATCATGGTGCATCACAAGTGCACTACCTGCCTCTCTAACCCTGTCTACTCCCCCTGCCATCTGCCGGGAGCGTGGGTGAGAAATCATCATCAGTGTCCACTTCTTAAAAGCCTACTTTTTACACGTTTCCCCCCACCCAAATCTTGAGTTTCAGCCATTTTTGAATGGATTGAAAACTCCAGATCCATCCTCTCTTCTCACTCTGTTTTCAAGTGTTTCACAAATCTTTCATTTTGGATATCATTCTCATATTCATCAGCATTCTACTTCACAATTTTCATGTTGCATTTGTGGTCTTAATACTACATGTCAAAGTATCAGTTACTTTACTTCTCTATTTCAGATTCATTTGGAAACTTGAATAAGTAAAAACATACTTGCAATATGAAAAAAAACAAGTAATTCCTCTTCTACAATTCATCATGGTTACTTTACAAGTGTACTGAATCATCTCTTGCAATATAATTACTTCAAAATTTGACAATCTTACATGTATGAAGTAATCAGCAAAACTGTATAACAATTACTGCTAAATTTCAAGGAAATAAAACAGTGGAAACTACACGGCCGTATGAGATTTCATACGGTCGTGTGGAGTGTTCAAGGGGATCCACATGGCCGTATGGCCAAATCCATATAGCTGTTTGGACTAGGCTGGCTCAAGGGCTTAGGGGGGCACACGGCCGTATGATCTGTTCATACGGTCGTGTGGGGTTTTGGTGGCTCTGAATAAGGTTTTGGGACATCACACTGCCGTATGATCTTTCATGCAGCCGTAGAGGCAGGGGAGAGAGTGATTATGTAAAATATATGCTTGGATTTAGCACTTACAATTGGTATCTTCATTTACAATTAGTATCTTGCAATGCATACTATTGGTATCTTGAGCATTGTTTTTACAAGTGGCATATCATATGCATCATGGTATTAATTTTGATATTCTATTGAGATTCCATATATTTACATTTGGTATGCATATAAGCAGGGGGGCATGAGTAATGTCTATTTTTACATAATGGGTGTCATCATTAAAAGGGGAAAGATTGTTGAATGTTGGTCTTTAAGCCCAATATGGTTTTGACGATAATCACCCCATTATATAATTACTAATGTCTCAAAATGTTTTAGTCTCCGATAATTAATAATGTTTACATCAAGATGGAGACAAAACAAGTGATGATGGGATGATGGACTCAATGCATGGAGCATTGGATTAATGAAGCCCTGAAGAATCATGTATCTCATTGTATGATTCTTAATGTATTTTGTTTTCCTTAATAGAATATTTGTATGCCTTGATTATATGGACACTGATTCGGGTTGAATATTGCGTATTTAACCCCCTAATTAGCCATATGATGTGCCTATATAATACTTAATTGCTCTCTAATATGTGCGTATTTTGTACACCATTATTTATTAGAGAAATCACATTATTTGTGCACAAAACATGAATTTGATTGTGTATTTCTGCATTTTTATATTTTTCCTAGCATCGTCTCGATCTCACGATTCCAACGACTATTTATTTGTATTTTTCTGAGATCTGTGCTAATTACTGTGTATTTTTGAATGCAGAATACCATTTAATTAAAGAAATACGTTTAAAATACGACCGCACGAATCTTGGCGCATTGCGTGGCACCATCTAGTCGATCCGCGCTCGAATCTAGCGGCTGCAGACGAACGGCTACGTGGTCGATTCTCGACCGTCCGATCGAGATTGGACGGCGATCGTTGGCCCCGCCTTTTGAAAGCGGGAGTCGATTTGAACCGCACGATCTCGATCGGACGGCCAGGATCGAATCTGATTCGAATTCGAATTCGAATTCACTGCGGCGACGTGGCACAATGGAGTCCCTCCGATCCTAATCAAATGGCGGACATGATCCCTTGAAGCGACTCGGAGAGAACGAAGCGAGCGGGAATTTTTTTTGTACACGCGGCACCATCTCAGGGATGCTCCACTCGAATCGAACGGCTGACATCGAATCCGATCCGATCTTGGGTTGCTACGAAATAGAAGCGGGCGGCGATCCGTGAGGGGCCACGTGGCGTTATTTCGTCCGATCGCGCCTCGATCGGACGGTTACCATTCAATCCGCTCGCGGGTTTGGGTTTTAAGCAACCGGTTGCGGGTTTTGAACCCGTTAAGCGCCCCAAACCCGCAATGCTTATTATTTAAGCGTATTCTAGGGTTTTGGGGCGTATTCTGGCGTATTTTGGGACTTTTGGAGCGGCTACTGTGCGTATTTCTCCAGGAGAAAATTCTGAAAATTTCCAAAAACTATTCTTCCTATCCTCAGAGAGTTTTGGGTTCTAAGGAGGAGATTTGGTGATAATTTCTTGAACTTATACCCCGTATTTGGTGTATTTCTTTGTATTTTGCTACTTAAACGATGTATTTTGCTATCAAATCTGATTTTTATTGCACCATGCGTGGCTAATCTCTTTGTGTTATGGTTGTGATGTAGTTAGGAGTATGTAGTTGCTAAATTTCATGTCTTTAGCCCTATTATCATGTTTAAATTGCTAGTAATGTTGATTTCTACAACGTATTTGATGGGTATTTGCTTATTGTCGGTATTGTTGATGTGCCCTATGGCTAGGCCCTGATAAGGCTAGCTAATTTGTGTTCTCTAATCTGAACTTATCGCTGCGATTATTGTTTAATGAGATCAACATTGCTAGTAATACGTTTAAGGCTATTTTGACTAGTTTTCATCGATTTATCTTCCGACGCCTTCACGCCTTGACCGGGTGAAGCGTTGTGTGACATTAAAAGACGTGAAATTTCAGCGACTAAACTCTTAATGAACTCACAACCGTAGCATACTTGTCTCATCGAATACCAAATTTTCGTGATACCGTAATACTTTTAGGAACCACTTTCTCTGCTACAAATCCTTACATTATTCTTCACCTTCACAAAGGTGGTTGTTTTCTTAACCGTATATTTTATTTGATTAGTTGAATTTGTGTTATCTCAGGTCGACTTGTCCCGAGGATTCGACTCTGGACTCTCCAGGTACTACTTGCACGATCTCCAGCGCTTGGGAGTAAAGCTCACATTGTTTTGAGAGAGGCAAGTTTTTGGCGCCGTTGCCGGGAACAACGGTATCTTTGATCCACATTTTCAGCTTTTCAGAGGAGTACTCGGTGAGATCCTTCCACTTTATAGCTTAGTTTTATTATTGAAAACAAAAAAAAATATCTCTTTGCTAGTTTATGTGGCATATGACCTCCACTTCACACAGATTGATAAGAATTGAAAACATGGCTAATAATAACGAACAACCTCTTGTACACCCACAAGAACTACCATTGAGTGCTACTTATATGCCCACTAGAGTTGCGTCTGAATCTTGCATTGTGTTACCTGAGGGTGCTCATTCTTTTTCGCTTAAAGCTGGGGTGATCCAGATCCTTCCCTCTTACCATGGTGAGGATAGGGAAAATCCTTACTTGCATATTAAAACATTTGAAGAAGCATGCTCTACACAGTTGGATGGAAAAATTAGTAATGATGTTGTTTATCTTAAACTTTTTCCATTCTCATTGAAAGACAAGGCAAAGAATTGGTTCAATGCATTGCCTCCTAGATCTATTACTTCTTGGCTAACCATGCAAACTGAGTTTCTGAAAAAATTCTTTTCTTTGGCCAGGACTCAAGCTTTAAAGAGGCATATCATGTCTTTTTCGCAGAAGGAAACTGAAGCATACGATCAAACTTTGGAAAGATTTAAGGAGCTTCTGTTGGTGTGCCCACATCACGGTTTTGACAAGGGACGCACCATTGGATTCTTTTACGATGGATTGCAGCCGAATACGAAGCAATATGTAGAGATGATGTGCAATGGAGCTTTCTTTGAGAAGACCCCGACGGAGGCTTGGGCATATTTGGAGAACATTGCAGAGAATGCAAGAAGATGGGAGCCACCTTCAGAATTTGACAGGTCCATGTCTACACATCAAACAAAAGGTGGCTTGCAGACTTTGAAGCCTGAAGATGCATTGATGGCACAAGTGGAGGCATTGGTGACGCAAAAGCTACAAAACATTGATCTCAGAGCAGCAAAGGCAGTCACATCAGAGCCATACTGCGTCATATGCGAGAAGCCAGTTCATGATACTACCGTCTGCCCACTGATCCCAGCAATTAAAGAATTGGGCAGAAATCCAGAATCAGAGGTGAATTGGGTGGCAAATCAAGGCTACAACGCCAATTGGAAGAACCCATCAAACCAAGGAGGTGCTTCATATCAGCAGAAGCAGCAGACATCCACTCCCTATTACCATCCCAACCACTCCAATTATCAAGGAAAAAGGGAGCAGAACAATGAAATTCAGAGTCTCGCTGCTGCAGTTCAACAGATAGCTCAGATGCAACAACAGCTCACTGAGAATTTTTCGAGATTTATAGCATCACAAGACAAAGGTAAATTACCTGCTTAGCCTATTGCAAATCCTAATACGAATCCCTCTTCTTCTTTTTCAGGAAATAACGTCAAACCATGTCAGGCAGTGACTACATTGCGTAGCGGACGTGAAATTGAAAAACCAGAAATGCCTAGTCATGAACAATCAGCTGAGGAGAAAGAGGAGGCACAAGCACCTGAAAGTTTGCTGGTTGAGGAAGAGGTAGCAGAAAAAGAGCCAGAACCATATGTACCTCCAGCTCCATTCCCACACAGACTTGCTCCACCATCAAAAGACAGGTATCAGGCAGAGATAAGAGATATCTTCAAGCAGGTAAAAATTAATATCCCATTACTTGATGCAATCAACCAAGTGCCTGCATATGCTAAATTTCTGAAGGAGCTGTGCACTGTAAAGCGGAGTCTAAATGTGAAAAAGAAAGCATTCTTAACACAACAGGTAAGTGCAATGGTACAACATGACACTCCTCCTAAATATAAGGATCCAGGTTCTCCTACTATCCCATGCATTATAGGAACTAAGAAATTTGGAGATGCTTTACTTGATTTGGGTTCTAGTGTTAACATTTTGCCTTACGCTGTTTATGTGCAGTTAGGATTGGGGGAGCTGAAGACGACACCTGTGGTTTTACAGTTAGCAGACAGGTCGGTAAAAATCCCACGAGGATGCGTGGAGGATGTGCTGGTCCAGGTTGACAAATTCTATTATCCCGTGGACTTTATCGTCCTTGATATTCATGGGCCACAATCAGGTAATTGCACTCTGATTATATTAGGACGTCCATTCCTAGCAACTTGCAATGCTATGATAAATTGTAGGGATGGAAAATTGAAGATAAGCTTTGGTAACATGAAACTTGAGCTAAACATTTTTAAATCATGTAAGTTACCTGCGAATGTTGATGACGTGAAAGAGGTATGTTTTATTGAGAGTTTAATTGAAGATTATTTTGAGGCTAAGTATGAATGCCCGTCAAATTTTATTGATTATAATTTCGACGATATTGATGAATCGTATTTTGTGCAGGGCAAAAATGAAAGATCGAGGGATGCATGGGTGCCAAAGTTTGAGACATTGCCAGTGGAATTGCCACCACAACAACCTTCAGAGATTGAGCATCCAAAGTTGGAATTGAAGCCTCTGCCAGACTATTTGAAATACGCGTTCCTTGGAAAGGAGGAGACCTTCCCCGTGGTAATATCCTCTAAACTCACACCTGAACAAGAAAGTGCTTTGCTCGATGTGCTTAGGGAACACAAAGGGGCCATTGGATGGTCTATTGCGGACATTACAGGTATAAATCCCTTAATTTGCACTCATCATATTTATCTTGAGGATGATGCCAAACCAACATGTGAGATGCAACGTCGATTAAATCCTACTTTGAAAGAGGTTGTTAAGGGGGAGATCCTTAAGTTACTTGCTGCAGGTATAATATATCCTATTTCAGATAGCAGATGGGTTAGCCCCATACAGGTGGTTTCGAAGAAATCAGGCCTCACAGTGGTAAGAAATGAGAGTAATGAGCTTATACCGATGCGGACCACCACAGGTTGGAGGATGTGTGTTGATTACAGAAAGTTAAATGCTAAAACACGAAAAGATCACTTTCCATTACCTTTCATTGATCAAATCTTGGAAAGAGTAGCAGGTAACGAATTTTATTATTTTCTAGATGGTTATTCTGGATATTATCAGATAGAGATTGCTCCAGAGGATCAAGAGAAGACTACCTTCACTTGCCCCTTTGGAACTTTGGCTTTTAGGAGAATGCCTTTTGGATTATGCAATGCACCTGCTACTTTTCAGCGTTGCATGTTGAGTATCTTTAGCGATATGGTTGAGAGGATTATGGAAGTGTTTATGGATGATTTCTCTGTATATGGCACTTCATTTGAAAATTGTTTATCTAACTTAGCTCTTGTCTTGCACAGGTGCCAGGAAAAGAACCTGCTGTTAAACTGGGAAAAGTGTCATTTCATGACAACTGAAGGTTTGGTTCTTGGACACCTAGTCTCCAAAGCAGGTATTCAGGTAGACAGAGCAAAAGTTGAGGTGATTGAGAAGTTGCCTACACCAAAATACGTCAAGGACATTCGATCCTTTCTAGGCCATGCAGGATTCTATCGAAGATTTATAAAGGATTTCAGCGCCATCTCCCGCCCCCTCTGCCACTTATTAACTTTAAATGCTGATTTCATATGGACACAAGAGTGTCAAGTTTCATTTGATAAATTAAAGAACTCACTTGTTTCATCCCCTATTTTGCAGGTTCCAGTCTGGAGCATGCCATTTGAAATTATGTGTGATGCAAGTGACTACGCGATGGGGGCAGTGCTTGGGCAAAAGAAAGAGAAAGTTCCTTATGTTATCTATTATGCCAGTAAAACTTTGAATGAAGCACAATGGAACTACACTACTACGGAGAAAGAGTTGCTAGCGGTGGTGTTTGCATTGGAGAAATTCAGAAGCTACATATTGGGATCACCTATTCTCATCTTTACAGATCATTCTGCACTGAAATATCTTTTATCTAAAAAGGATGCTAAACCTAGACTTATACGATGGATTCTCCTTTTGCAGGAATTCAATATTCAGATCAAGGATAAAAAAGGAGTTGAGAACAATGTCGCAGATCACCTTTCTAGATTGACGGTGGGAACAGAGTCGCCTACCATTCCATTGCGAGATTCCTTCCCAGATGAGCAGCTTTTCAGCATCTCTACTCTACCATGGTATGCAGATATAGCTAATTATTTGGTGACAGGTAGAACCCCTCCACATTGGTCCTCTTTAGATTTCAAACGCTTCAAGCATGAGGTAAAATCATTCTATTTTGATGATCCTTATCTTTTTAAATACTGTGGAGACCAAATTGTAAGGAGATGTGTACCCGACCATGAGTTTGATAGTGTTTTACATTTTTGCCATGATGGGGTATGTGGGGTGCACTTTTCATCTCATAAGACTGTTGCCAAAATTTTACAGAGTGGTTTTTATTGGCCTACAATGTTTAAAGATGCATATGCTTATTGTAAATCATGTGTGCGTTGTCAATAGTTGGGGGGAATTACAAAAAGAAACATGATGCCCTTGAATCCCATGCTAGAAATAGAATTATTTGATTGTTGGGGTATTGATTTCATGGGGCCTTTTCCACCATCTTTTGGGTATATATTTGTATTGGTTGCCATTGATTATGTTTCTAAATGGGTGGAAGCTATTCCTTGCAGGTCCAACGACGCTTCCATTGTGCTGAAATTTTTGAAAGAGAACATCTTCTCGCTCTTTGGAGTGCCAAAGGCCATTATCAGTGATCAGTGTTCTAAAAATCTGCCTGGGCGGCCGCCTACGCGGCGCCTAGGCGCTAGGCGGCCAGTAAACGCCCCGATTATGGCCTGGGCGGTCAATTTGGGCGTTTTTGGGATTAATCGGCCGCCTAAGCGTTCTGGGCGGTGTCTGGGCGCTCTGGGCGGTTCCTAGGCGGTTACTGGGCGGTTCCTAGGCGGTTTCTGGGCGGTTTCTGGGCGTTTTGGTAAATGGCTTAATTGCACAAGAGTATTTTTTTAAATTTTATTTTGTTGCACACAAATACTCTAAAGTAGGTAACCTTGATTTAATTTAGTATGTATTACATATTTGATGTATTTTAAATAATATATATATTTATATTTATATATAAACATAAATATATTATAAAAAAATTAAAATAATTAAAAACTGCAAATCCGCCTAGGCCGATTAATCCCCGATTAATGCTCTGGGCGCTGGGTGCTAGCAATCCGAACGCCTAGCGCCTAGCGTTTTTTACAACCTTGTCAGTGATGGAGATTCTCATTTCTGCAATAGGCTCTTTGCAAATCTAATGAAGAAATTTGGTGTGACACATAAAGTTTCAACACCTTATCACCCTCAAACAAATGGACAAGCGGAATTGGCGAACAAGGAAATCAAGAACATTCTTCAGAAAACAGTGAATCCAACACGCAAAGATTGGAGTCTTCGCTTGCCTGAAGCTCTATGGGCCTACAGGACAGCATACAAGACTATCTTAGGGATGTCACCGTTTCGTTTGGTTTATGGAAAAAATTGCCATCTTCCTGTTGAATTAGAGCATAAATCTTTTTGGGCAATTAAAACACTTAATTTGCTTGATGACTCATCAAATGTTTCTCGTAAATTGCAGATCATGGAGCTTGATGAGATACGACGTGAGGCATATGAAAATGCAAAGCTCGCAAAAGAAAGGATGAAAGCTGTGCACGACAAGATGATCCTTCGAAAGGAATTCAAAAGTGGAGACAAGGTTTTGTTGTACAATTCAAGACTCCATATATTTCCAGGAAAGCTGCGCTCAAATGGACGGGACCATACTTTGTCAAAGAAGTCTTTTCACATGGAGCGGTGGTCTTAGTGAATGAGAAGGATGGCCATGAATTCAAAGTCAATGGACAACGTCTGAAACACTTTCAAGAGCTTTGGGCCAGAGAGGATACCACCATTGATCTCACAGATCCACCTTCGGGTGGTAACTAATCAGGTGTGTTCTTTCTATGACTCCCTCTCCTTAACATTGAGGACAATGCTTATTTTAAGTTGGGGGGAGGGTATAAACTTTTATAGTTTTTTTTATGATTTAATTTTTTTTAAGTTCCCTTTTCAAAAAAAATTTTTTTTTTCCTTTTATAAAAAAGGGGTTGAGTCAAGAATTATCACCAATGCTTATTACACCTAGAAATGAACCACATATGATGACAATTCTCGAAGTCTATTCACCACTGTTCATATATGATTTATTTTCCTCCACCGCTATTGTTAAATATTTCATTCTCATTCGATATGAATGCTATTACTCATGGTAAATCTCTCTTGATACATCTCTATGGTAGGATTAAATGATGACTTAATGAATCTTGAAGTTATGAATTAGCGAGTCGTATGCTTTCAATGGAACACACCATCACAAAATGACTGGAGCATTGTTTTTTTATCTCATATTCATTGCCATTTGCATGCTTTGTGTGATCTTGGGTGGAAAGTCTACACTGTCTTTCGAAATGATTAGGATAACCCATTCTTGTGAAAGAATAAAGAAAAGGAAGCTATCTTGCTAAGTTACTTATGCACGCACAAAAGAAAGAATAAAATAAGATGAATGAAGCAAAATGAATGAACGAATAAATGTGTCATTAAAGAAATAACTTGGTTGGCTCGATTAGAACAGTTCGAGGGGTCCTTCTTGGCCTAATGCCCAATTATCGTCTGATTTGGGAGCCATTGACTGGAACCTCAATCATTTGGTGGAGCGATCCAAGTTATACATTTTTTCTGCAAATGTTGCTTGATGCGCGTTACGCAGAACCAATAAAATGAGAAAAGAAGAGCAAGAAAAAGTGTGCATCATTAGCAAGGCAAGAGAACTTCCAAAGCTTAAAGATAGCACAAGATATGGTGTGATTTCCTATGAATGAAAATTGACGTGTGTATGTCTTGATGCCAATCTATTTTTGCTTGCTTTGCATGATACATCTACGCTCCAAGTTATAAACTTTGATTGAAAGGTGTGAGCCATTGATTTTGCATACCATTCGCTATGAAGTAATGTAAAGTGGAGTTAAGTTGATTTAATGACCATTTTAGAGATACTTGCTTTTCATTGTAAACCCATGAGTACCATTATATAATGAGCATGAAATCTTGGCATTAGTGGGTGGACATTTTCTTTCGTCTTTGTAGTATGGTGATGAATGATTTGAGACCTGATAAGGTGATCTAGGTGTATATTTGGTATCGTATTTCGCTCATTTTGCTAGAGACTAGCAAAACGCTAGTTGGGGGGTGTGATTCGGGTTGAATATTGCGTATTTAACCCCCTAATTAGCCATATGATGTGCATATATAATACTTAATTGCTCTCTAATATGTGCGTATTTTGTACACCATTATTTATTAGAGAAATCACATTATTTGTGCACAAAACATGAATTTGATTGTGTATTTCTGCATTTTTATATTTTTCCTAGCATCGTCTCGATCTCACGATTCCAACGACTATTTATTTGTATTTTTCTGAGATCTGTGCTAATTACTGTGTATTTTTGAATGCAGAATACCATTTAATTGAAGAAATACGTTTAAAATACGGCCGCACGAATCTTGGCGCATTGCGTGGCACCATCTGGTCGATCCGCGCTCGAATCTAGCGGCTGCAGACGAACGGCTACGTGGTCGATTCTCGACCGTCCGATCGAGATTGGACGGCGATCGTTGGCCCCGCCTTTTGAAAGCGGGAGTCGATTTGAACCGCATGATCTTGATCGGACGGCCAGGATCGACTCTGATTCGAATTCGAATTCGAATTCGCTGCGGCGACGTGGCACAATGGAGTCCCTCCGATCCTAATCAAACGGCGGACATGATCCCTTGAAGCGACTCGGAGAGAACGAAGCGAGCGGGAATTTTTTTGGACACGTGGCACCATCTCAGGGATGCTCCACTCGAATCGAACGGCTGACATCGAATCCGATCCGATCTTGGGTTGCTGCGAAATAGAAGCGGGCGGCGATCCGTGAGGGGCCACGTGGCGTTATTTCGTCCGATCGCGCCTCGATCGGACGATTACCATTCAATCCGCTCGCGGGTTTGGGTTTTAAGCAACCGGTTGCGGGTTTTGAACCCGTTAAGCGCCCCAAACCCGCAATGCTTATTATTTAAGCGTATTCTAGGGTTTTGGGGCGTATTCTGGCGTATTTTGGGACTTTTGGAGCGGCTACTGTGCGTATTTCTCCAGGAGAAAATTCTGAAAATTTCCAAAAACTATTCTTCCTATCCTCAGAGAGTTTTGGGTTCTAAGGAGGAGATTTGGTGATAATTTCTTGAACTTATACCCCGTATTTGGTGTATTTCTTTGTATTTTGCTACTTAAACGATGTATTTTGCTATCAAATCTGATTTTTATTGCACCATGCGTGGCTAATCTCTTTGTGCTATGGTTGTGATGTAGTTAGGAGTATGTAGTTGCTAAATTTCATGTCTTTAGCCCTATTATCATGTTTAAATTGCTAGTAATGTTGATTTCTACAACGTATTTGATGGGTATTTGCTTATTGTCGGTATTGTTGATGTGCCCTATGGCTAGGCCCTGATAAGGCTAGCTAATTTGTGTTCTCTAATCTGAACTTATCGCTGCGATTATTGTTTAATGAGATCAACATTGCTAGTAATACGTTTAAGGCTATTTTGACTAGTTTTCATCGATTTATCTTCCGACGCCTTCACGCCTTGACCGGGTGAAGCGTTGTGTGACATTAAAAGACGTGAAATTTCAGCGACTAAACTCCTAATGAACTCACAACCGTAGCATACTTGTCTCATCGAATACCAAACTTTCGTGATACCGTAATACTTTTAGGAACCACTTTCTCTGCTACAAATCCTTACATTATTCTTTACCTTCACAAAGGTGGTTGTTTTCTTAACCGTATATTTTATTTGATTAGTTGAATTTGTGTTATCTCAGGTCGACTTGTCCCGAGGATTCGACTCTGGACTCTCCAGGTACTACTTGCACGATCTCCTGCGCTTGGGAGTAAAGCTCACATTGTTTTAAGAGAGGCACACACACACACACACACACACACACACACACACACACACACACACACACACACACACACACACACATGTCTACTTCCATCTTAGTGATCCATATGATTATCTTAGAATCCATCCCATTTGGTTTAATGGCCATAACACGCTTGATCATGCTGTCAGCCTATCACCAGGCATTTGGTCCCATCAGACGCCTGGCGCATCCATTTTTGAGATGGCCATAACATAGGATTCCCAGCCATCTGAAGTTCAGACACCAGGCGTCTGCACAGTGGTACAAACATCTAGTGTGTGAACTTCAGTCGCCTGATCAGTGGGACTAGTTTTTCTTGACTCTCTTGTCTTCTGTCCTATATTTATTCAGACGTCTGGAAAAGACTTACCAGATGCCTGAATAGTGCATCAGGCATCTAGTAAGTGTACTTCAGATGTCTGGTGCTTGGAGTTTTGGTATTTTATTGATTCTGACCAACTCATTGTACATACGTCTGATGAAGGAGGACCAGACGACTACACAATACATCAGGCGTATGGTCACCCTTCATTAGGCGTCTGGTCGCTGAGAATTCTTCCTATTTATAGTCGTTAGACAACTTTTTCATATGGCCATTTTCTTGGTTTTTGAGACCGATTGAGAGAGTATTTATACCCCATTGTGTGGGAGTTGTTGGCATCAATACACTCAGAATTAAAGATCATTCTTGAGCCAAAAACTAAAGAGAAAAGCTTTCACTTTCTTCTTCTCTCTTAATCCCTTTGAGCCATCTTCATGTTGATTTGAACTCCAAGCTCAAAGGAAGTCCATTGGTGCATAAACTCACATCCTAGCACTTGGACAACCACACTTCATTGCATCTACACTTAGTTTGTAAGTTCATTTAATCAAGGCAAGAGGAAGTGTGTATTTTACTTTGGTTCATTTGTTAGAACCAAGCTTCCATGTTATGGAAGTGTTCTGTCTGGAGATTCCCTTGGAATAGGGATTACCCTTGGAATAAGGTTGCTATTATGGAAAATAATGTCTTTTGGAAAAATGTGGCACTTGGAAAAGTGTGAGTTGTAATGGGTTGGCTTGGAAAAGCATTTATAGTGGAAATCCACAATACTCTTAAAAGAGTGTGGGACTGGAATAGGCTTAGCCGAACTAGGATATATTATTGTGTTTAAGTTTGTTGTCTCGTGTGCTTATTGCTAATTATCTTGCTTTTAATTCCACATTTGCAAGTATTTTAATTAGCCTATTATTGTGACATTACACTATTCACCACTCTCTAGTGTGTGTTGCCTAATAGTGCAGGTATTGTAGCGATCATCCACATCGACCAGGCATCTGAACAGTTGCTCAGACGTCTCGGAAGTGAATTCCAATCGACTTAACAGGGTGAGTTATTTTTATTCATCTCTCTATTTTTTTCTCATCCATTTGTTCCATCCGTTTGAAGAAGGCTTGTCGGACGACTGCACAGTTGAATAGTCGTCTGGCAAGTGTTCAACAGACGACTGATTGCTTGGAGATTGGACTCATATTTTTCTTCTATCCATCTCTTTCGCCAGCCATCTGATGTTGTGTTCTCAAATAGCTGAGCAGTTTATCAACCATCTGGGAACACTACACCAGACATTTGATCGCGTGAAAATCTGTCAGTTTATAGCCGGTGGCTACGAATTTTGAGGTGTTGTTTTCTCGATTTCTGTATAGATTTAAGAGCGTATTTATGCTCGGTTTTAAGGGAGATTTTATAACTAATGCTGATCATTTAGAACTCAATTTATTGAGCCAAAATCTAGAGCGTATTTCTTTCTCGCATTCCTTTCATCGCTTGGTTAAATTGGTCATGCATTGAGATTGCATCTAAAGAAAGTTTTCCAAGTGCATCAACTTCTTCATCTAGCACTTAGTGTTTCCAATCTTCCATGCCTTCACACACATATTAGTAAGATCTATTCAAGGTATAGGTCAGGTTGTATTTCATTTATTTTTGTTACGAAACCTAATTCTCGGGTTGTGAGAACATTAGGAAGGTTTACTTCATCACCTTGGAAGATTTACTCTTTGGTATCCCAGAGTAGTAGGGAATGTCCCGATTTAGGGATTGTACTCGTGAAGAGATTTTGCTCCTCGGTTTAGGGAGCATTAGTAAAATCCATCGCTCGAGTTTACAAGGATGGAACTGGGGTAGGATCGCCAGTGTAGGGATCCGAAACAGGATATATTCTGTGTTTACGTTTGCATTCTCTTTGTGCTTTTGTGTTTGTTGTAATTATTATTTCGCATTGCTTAATTAGTTTTAATTAGAATTTTAATTTCCAATACAATATTCATCCCCTATTATGTTGTTTAATGGACATGGATCCTACAGTTGCTACAAGAGCTGGGTGAGCAAAATCTGCATCACTTGTACATATATTTCAGGATGTTTGAATAGTCTGGTTGTGACATATTCTAATCAACAAAGTTCATAATGACTGCCATTGTGTTGTGCTTCCACACCACTCACATACCCTTTAATGGGATGGCTTGCTTAAGCATTCTCAATGTCATTAGCAGGTTTGTCGCTTGGATGCTTTGCTTCGTTTCAATTGTTTCATGTGTCGTTTATGGTTGTGTTCGGTTTCCACACATGGTGACATTGATGACATAATCGACAGATGGACTTGAACTGCCTTCTAAGTGTTCTTAATCTGCACACCATAACCAATATACGCGTTAGCGAGTAGAACGTGGGGCATGGGCCCAAATTCGGCTCCTTTGGTGCTCAAGTTATAATCCGAGACAGATGTGAAATCTAGCTTTAAATGAGAAAATTATAGGAGTAGAATGATTACCTCCTCTTTTAGGAAAGGTTTTATATAAAGATGTCCGATGTGTATTTTAATCATTTTATATAGCAGATCTTTTCTTAAATGTGTTGAATTTGCTCAGATCCATCTTGTGGTTGGACCTATGTGCTTTTTATTGATTTGACCCTGTGAGCTTTTTGTCACGGGCGAATTGTTTAGCTACTTGACTCTTCCAATCCCATGCGGCACTTAGCTTACTCACCTCTCTTTTGGAATGGCTAAGTTAGTCTAACTCTTACTCTCACTCTCAAGAAAGAACTTAAAAGCACACGAGAGAACACACGAGAGAACTTGGAGAATGCCTTTTTATTGCCTCAACTCTTGGATGGTTACAAATGCCTCTCTTTGCCTCTATTTATAGGTGAGGCCACCTTACAACCAACGGTGGGGATTATGCTTCTAGAGTCTTTCTTAATCCAATGGATAAGTAAGTATCTCTAGAACCTTCTCCATTATTCCCCCTTTAAAAATACCCATGAATATACAACAACATTCTAGATACACTTATTTACAAGTATACCATAGAATACTCTAGAGAATGCCCCATCCCAGGCCAAATAGGATCCAACTAGGCGATGACGTGGCGTCCGTGACATTCTCCCCAGCTATTCCAGTGATGCCCTCATCGCTTGGCCTTCTCCTTGCGGAATTCCTAGATCAAGTCCTCGAACTGCCAAATCGATTTTTGCTGGTTTCCAACTGCTCTCACTCTCTGGCAATCCCTTCTACTTGACGAAGTACTCTAGCAGTGGATGGTTGTTAGCCTCCGGAACCACCCTATCTACGATGATCTCCTTGGCCACCTTGGTGAATTCTGTCCGAACTCCTGCTGGTGCACGAGAAAACTTCTTCGACTCGAGTCCTCCGGATCTCTATGGTATGGCTTCAACATACTCACATGGAAGATTGGATGGTACTTGATATTTGGAGGAAGTTCCACCTTGTAGGAAACGTTTCCCACCTTCTTGATGATCGGATATGGGCCTTCATACTTCCTTATCACGCTTTTATGCAGTCCTTTGTGCCGATGCAGGGTCAAAAGCCTGACAAGTACCAAGTCCCCTACTTGGTACTCTGCGTGTCTCCTCTTCTTGTCCGCCCATTTCTTCATCCTCTTCGCGGCTTTTCTAAGGCACGATTTTGCCATCTCGTTCTGCTCTTTCCACCCCTTAACAAATTTGTAGGTTTTGGACTACTCCCCTTGTAGGCCCGCAATTGTGTTTGGAGTGAATGGCTACTGAGCCATCACGATCTCGAACAGACGCTTCCCAGTCGACTAACTCCTTTGAAGGTTGTACAAAAACTGTGCCACATCCAGTAATTTTGCCCAATCCTGCTAGTTTGCACTCACAACTGTCTCAGGTACACCTCTAATAAACTGCCCGGCCCGGAACTAACTTCAAAACGATGTCATCTAATCGCAAGCGCACGGTATAGTGGCAAGCGGGTATCGAACACGGGGAAGCGGTGCTATACTACCTATCTACTCCTAGGTTGAGTTAGACTTGCGGGTTTATTGGTGGATGTGGAATTTGGAGTGTCGTAATGGTGATGGATGTAAAAGTCGTGTCACTCGATGTCGCAAACAAGGGGTTCCACACAAAGAAAGAAAGAAATAAAATATAAAAGATTAGGGCTTTAGGACTCGCCACTAGGACCGTCCGATGTCGAGCTAGGCTATGACTTTTATGTTGCATTGGTTTTATTGGGGATTGTAGCATCTAGGAAGTGAATTCATGTGTCTGGGCATCATGAATCTAACGTATCACATTAACCTCGCTCTCACAATAGGCACATACGATATGTGCATTAAGGATCTACAATAATCTCATCACTCTCGTGCTTCGAATGCTCTCAACTCATACCACTCTCGTGGGTTAGAGCTTCGAGGTATTTTGGTGGCTCTTATTGACGCAATAACGGTAGCCGTCAATTAGTTATATAGTTCATCGGTGGATCCCCTCAAGGCACGAGCCGGGCATGGTCACGTGCCTCGGTTGAATCTACTTATTCCCTAATTAAATCCGTAGGATATTCCTTAAGCTAATCGATTCCACCGACCGTGGGCACGATCTCAGTACGAATTCTCCAATGGATCTTGCTAGATCAACCAAAATACAACCCCATTTATATCCAACGCACCATAAAAATCCCAACTTTGCGTCTAAATCCTAAGATCCATGGGTTAATCCCTTAGCCCTAGAAAAGATTACTCAAGCATAGCAATGGCAATAGATAATAGAACGCACAAAATCATTGCATGCATCAAAAAGGGATAAACAATAAGAAATCACAAAGAAAATAATAATAGAATTAAAAGGGCAAAAGTACTTATCTTGATACAACGGAGGGGCCTAAGGGCATAGCCTAACTCCCCAAAAGATCGTCGCCGAAAAAGCCTCAAAAGAAATCTAAAAAAACTCCTCCTTAAAAGTATACAAAAAGTCTCCCAAAGTCTCCCCCAAAAGTCTGTATCAAGATCCCCGCATGACGGCTGCCCTTTTTCCCTTCAAAATACCCTCGCCAAAAACAACCCTTCCAAAATCGTGATCTGGACACGAAGCCTGGGCCCACGGTGACTCGATCCGAGCACAAAGCTGCTCGGTCGAGTCGTCGGAAAATTTGATACGTCGCCCAAATGTTTGCTCGGGCCGAGTAAGGCCTGCTCGGTCGAGTAGTCCGGCTGCTCGGTCGAGCAGCCCACCTGCTCGGTCGAGCAGCCCACCTGCTCGGTCGGATTGCACAGGGAATCGAGCTTCTCCGAAATATGTCGCTCTACCTACACGGCCTGAGCAGGCACTGCTCGGTCGAGTAGGAGGTTGCTCGGACCAAATAAGCGGTTGCTCGGTCGAGTAGTGGTCGAACGGCAGCATTTTCAACACTCTGCAGCATTTTCAGCACTTTGCTCGGTCGAACAGTCACCTGCTCGACCGAGTAGTCACCTAATCAGCCCAAAAATACATTACAGTATGATTTTTCACCTTGCTTGGTCGAGTAGAGTGCTCTGCTCGGTCGAGTAGGTGTCAAACAGATTTCAGCAGAATTTCAGCACTGCAGCATCATCTTGCAGAAATTTCCCAGGGCTCATCCGACCTCCGATTGGCACGTTCTTGGTGGCGTTGGAACCGTCTTGAAGTCTTCTAACTGGAAAAAATATCAAAAAATAGTGAAAAATCCCAGGCGATAGAAGATTTGGAAGTAGTGCACGGTTGTCATGTTTCCAGCACTTCGGGTTGCTCGATTCCTTCGCCGCATCATAGCTCGATCGAGCGACCTTCTCTCTTGCCCCTTCCTTGCTCCAGTCTTCCTCTTTGGCACCTCGAGCATGTCATCATGAGTCTCATTGGTGCTCTCATGTCGCCGATTGTCTTATTGACTCCAAATTTCTCCAATATCGCCCCAAATCCCTGAAATGGACATAAACGCTCCGAAAGTCATATTATTCCAAATAATAGCGTAAAAGCGTATGAAATATGTAAATGAGCAATCACTTTGACGTGTAATCCTTTAGATAAAATGTGGAATATAATGACACTTCAAAATCCCCCCAAGCTTATCTCTTACTCGTCCTCGAGGAAGACTAGTAAGAAGCGAACACAGGAGATGGATACAATGGAGATGCGAGGCGGTGGTGTGTAATGGAAACAAGGGGTTCAATCTTAAATTCAGAAAATACAAGACCCCAATATATGCACGATCTCGTGAACACGCGTCAATATGAAATTAGAACACATATACACAACAAATACTCAAGCCTCGGTCAAATTAAAATAACGTGGATTTCAATAGATAAAATGAACTTGATAAGCAATAAAAAGATATTAGAGTTATATCATATCATAGTTTATCATGCAATATAATAAGTTCATAGAAATGAAACCAATGTTCACAACTCATTCTCTGAGCAATGTAATATGTCATGATCAAACGTTTTCAAGCATGCGTGGTATTTTGTTATACTTCATGGCATGAATTTAGCAAATTCAATCAAGGTAAGGCATCACCACACTACGACCATTTCAAGACTCCTAGAACCCATCAACTTTGCCATGTCTTTGTTCTATATAGAAATAGAGATAAGGATATGGGATTTTGTAGTTTTATATTGTTTTTGGCTAAATGAATATTTTCATATGCATTTTTATTTCTTTATATACACGAGATAACTCAATATATACAAAAAGCGGCCTATGCATCCTAGACCAGACAGTCTTAGGGCATTGGGTTACGAAGAACCCCTAGGGCCTTTTATTCATGATATTTGTTTGATTTTTGCATTTTTGGGATTTTTGCAAACTCACGTAAACGCGATGGAATGCAAAATATGATCAAAGATCATTTATTGGCTATTCACAAAAGAAAAAGAAAAAGCATAGAATTTAGACATGGCTCGGTTTCAGGAATCCTAATCATCACTACTTTGGTTGTCGTGGGGTTATCCTATCTCTTTTGAATTACTAAACATCCATGAAGCAATAGAATTATCAATCAAATCACGTAGGAGTTAAATAATTTTCAGATTTGATTCATTCATTTTTAGCTTAACTGTTTCGAGAATGTGGTTGTGAAACTATTGATTCTACTATGAAAAATCACATTAACAAAGATACACTAATCAATGAATCGACTCCAATCTAACAGATATCAGAGTTCATAAAAAATAAATCCACGATATTTCATAGAAAATAAAGCATATGAGACATAAATGTAGAATTTTGCATGGTTCACATGGAGATTGCAAAGTGTGTTTCACAATGAAGCAAAGTGCGTGCACTATGCACTCCCCCAAGCTTAAACATCATATTGTCCTCAATGTGTGTATGTTATAAATAGAGGACACTGACAAGATAGGGGGCCACTCAACAAAATAGTTTCTCTCTCCCAAGCTTAAACATCACATAAAAATTGGGGGGAGAGTCGAAATAAGCGCTAAATATAAGGGTGGGTATAGATGATAAATAATGGGTTGGGTGCAAAAGATAATGGAGCCATTATAAGGGGTGAATTTATTAAACTAAGAAAGCATATAAAATCTTATACTGTCCCCTTGCTGTCGAGAGGATTCGTGTTTATTGAAAGCATAAAATACTACACTACTAGATTGGTACCACCTATAGCAAAAGGCGGGTCCAATGTCTTTGCCGGTGCATGCAGCTGCTCTATCTGCACTTTCCGTGCTAGGTGCATATCCCCACGGGATCCATCAGATTCCAACAATGCAGCTCCCAGCATCTCCACAAGGACTCCACCTGTACCCTGCAAGAGATGAGCCGCATCAATATGATGTGGAAAATTCTTCCCCAAAATAAATGTATTCCAAAGAGGGTCATTAACATAATTATTTAAAATTAAAGACGGTTGACAACACTTCCCTGGAAATAAACCTCTACTCTCATGCACCACGTCAATCAACTCCTTGTTGTTCGCCTCAGGTTGTTCAGGTAGCTTTAGCATATAAGCGTGGGTCTCATCAAGCCACTCATCATCATCGTCAGACTCATTCCATCGCACCTCCTAATCATATTCAATAGTATCCATGGATGCGAACTCCTCGCTCTCCTCCTCGTATACGTCCCACCGTACCTCTTGATTATATGTATATGTATCCTGCAGAAGGCACGATGAGTCATCAAAATCTGAATCATAAAAAACATCATATACATGAGTGGAATCAAAAGCAAAGGGCGAGGGAGTAAAAGATTCTCCCTAAATGGGAGCAATAAGCTCTGTGGGATAGTCCTCGGCCTTAGTGGAAGGATGAGGTGGCTGCGGAAGCTCTAGGACCGTTGTCTCCTCACATGTTGAAGCATCAAGGTCCTCAGCCTGCCGTGCAATAACCCTATCAAGGTACGCATAAAAATATGTGGTCCATATAATCTCAGCCATCTCTGTCATAACACCTGATCAACAAAGACAAATACCTGGAAAAAAATATCAGTGGCACAAGAAGATAGAAAAATGATAAAGCATGTGGTGGGAAAAAAATCTCTCTCTATTTTTTTATGTTTTTTAAATGTTTTTTAAATGTTTTTGTTTTTCTTTTGCTTATTTTTGTTTTTTGTTTTCGCAATCTAATCAACCTAATTGTGATAAATAGATAATATGGCGAAACGCCTCCCCGGCAACGGCGCCATAAACTTGACCGGCCCGGAACTAACTCCGAAACGATATCGTCTAACCGCAAGCGCACGGTATAGTGGCAAGCGGGTATCGAACACGAGGAAGCGGTGTTATATTACCTATCTACTCCTAGGTTGAGTTAGACTTGCGGGTTTATAGGTGGATGTGGAATATGGAGTGTTGTAATAGTGATGGATGCGAAAGTCATGCCACTCGATTTCGCAAACAAGGAGTTCCACACAAAGAAAGAAAGAACTAAAATATAAATGATTTGGGTTTTAGGACTCGCCACTAGGACCGTCGGATGTCAACGCTAGCCTAGGACTTTTACGTTGCATTGGTTTTATTGGGGATTGTAGCATCTAGGAAGTGAATTCATGTGTCTAGGTATCATGAATCTAACGTATCGCATTAACCCTGCTCTCGCAATAGGCACATACAATACGTGCATTAAGGATCTACAATAATCTCACCACTCTCGTGCTTCGAATGCTCTCAACTCATACCACTCTCGTGAGTTAGAGCTTCGAGGTATTTTGGTGGCTCTTATTGACGCAATAGCGGTAGCCGTCAATTAGTTATATAGTTCATTGGTGGATCCCCTCAAGGCACGAGCCGGGCATGGTCACGTGCCTCGGTTGAATCCAGTAATTCCCTAATTAAATCTGTAGGATATTCCTTAAGCTAATCGATTCCACCGACCGTGGGCACGATCTCAGTACGAATTCTCCTAGGGATCTTGCTAGATCAACCAAAATACAACCACATTTATATCCAACGCACCATAAAAATCCCAACTTTGCGTCTAAATCCTAAGATCCACGGGCTAATCCCTTAGCTCTAGAAAAGACTACTCAAGCATAGCAATAGCAATACATAATAGAACGCACAAAGATTTCATTGCATGCATCGAAAAGGGATAAACAATAAGAAATCACAAAGAAAATAATAATAGAATTAGAAGAGCAAAAATACTTATCTTGATGCAAAGGAGGGGCCTAGGGCATAGCCTAACTCCCCAAAAGATCGTCACCGAAAAACCCTCAAAAGAAATTTAAAAAATTCCTCCTTAAAAGTATACAAAAAGTCTCCCAAAATCTCCCCCAAAAGTCTGTATCAAGATCCCCGCATGACGGCTGCCCTTTTTCCCTTCAAAATACCCTCGCCAAAAACAACCCTTCCAAAATCGTGATCTGGATGCGAAGTCCGGGCCCACGGTGACTCGGTCCGAGCACAAAGCTGCTCGGTCGAGTCGTCAGAAAGTTTGATACATCGCCCAAATGTTTGCTCGGGCCGAGTGAGGCCTGCTCGGTCGAGGAGTCCGGCTGCTCGGTCGAGCAGCCCTCCTACTCGGTCGAGCAGCCCTCCTGCTCGGTCAGATTGCACAGGGAATCGAGCTTCTTCGAAATATATCGCTCTGCCTAGACGGCCCGAGCAGGCACTACTCGGTCGAGTAGGATGTTGCTCGGAACGGCCCGAGCAGGCACTACTCGGTCGAGTAGGAGGTTGCTCGGACCGAGTAAGTGGTTGCTCGGTCGGGTAGTGGTCGAACGGCAGCATTTTCAGCACTCTGCAGCATTTTCAGCACTCTGCTCGGTGGAGCAGTATACTGCTCGATCGAGCAGTCACCTAATCAGCCTAAAAACACATTTCAGCATGATTTTTCACCCTACTCGGTCGAGTAGAGTGCTCTGCTCGGTCGAGTAGGTGTCAAACAGATTTCATCAGAATTTCAGCACTGCAGCATCATCTTGCAAAAATTCCCAAGGGCTCATCTGACCTCTGATTGGTGCATTCTTAGTGGCGTTGGAACCGTCTTGAAGTCTACTATCTGGAAAAAAATATCAGAAAAATAGTAAAAAATCCCAGGTAATAGCAGATTTGGAAATAGTGCACGCTATCTTGTTTCCAGCACTTCGGGTCGCTCGATTCCTTTGCCGCATCATAGCTCGATCAAGTGACCTTCTCTCTTGCCCCTTCCTTGCTCCAGACTTCCTCTTTGGCACCTCGAGTATGTCATCATGAGTCTCATTGGTGATCGCACGTCACTGATTGTCTTATTGACTCCAAATTGCTCCAATATCGCCCCCAAATCCCTGAAATGGACATAAACGCTCCGTAAGTCATATTATTCCAAATAATAGCATGAAAGTGTATGAAATATATAAATGAGCAATCATTTTGATGTGTAATCATTTAGATAAAATGTGGAATATAATGACACATCATAAGCCGTTCACCCTCTCTGTCTGGCCATCCGTCTGATGGTGGAAGCTGGTGGAGAAGCTCAAGTCAGATCCCAGCAATCTTAAGAGCTCTGACCAAAATCTCCCCGTGAAGAGAGCATCCATGTCCCTCATGATGGTCTTCGGTAGCCCCCAATACTTCACCACATACTTGAGGAACAGTGGGGATACTACATCCAGTGGACACCTCGCTGGTGCTTGAATGAAGATATCGTACTTCGAGAATCTATCGACTACCACCATGATGGTGTTGCACACTTCGGACTTTGGTAACCCCATGATAAAATCCATGAAGATTCTTTCCCATGGTCTCTCCGGAATCAGCAATGGGTCGAGAAGTCCCGACGGAGCTCTCTACTCCACCTTGTCTTGTTGGCACACATGACAAGTTCACGTAGGCCTTAATGTTGTCCCGCATTCGAGGCCAATAGTAAGCATCCTCGAGTAGTGCCATCATCCGATGCACTCCCAGATGTCCCGCCCATGGAGAGTCGTGGCATTCCTTCAAAACTTCACGCCTTAGGTTCCCGAACGATGGCACGTACACCTGCAATCCTTTGGCATAGAGCAAGCCATCCTCAAGCCAGAACCTTCGAGTCTTTCCCTTCTTGGCATACTCCACTAGGGATTTTGTTGTTGGACATTAAGGTATGCCTTCTCTTATGCAATCAAGCAAGGAACTTTGTGGTCGGCTCACCATTGCTACAAGTTCCGCCTTCCGACTTAGAGTGTCTACCACCAAGTTTGCTCGGTCCAGTTTGTACTCCATCGTATATTCAAACACTGCCAAGAATTCTTGCCATCTTGCTTGCTTGGGGGACAGGTTCTTCTGCGTCTGGAAGTAGCTAGTGGCCATGTTGTTCGTCTTCACTATGAACTTGGAGCCTAGTAAGTAGTGCCTCCACACTCGTAAGCAATGGACCACCGCCGTCATTTCCTTCTCCTGAACAGTGTACCATCGTTCGGTCTCGCTCAGCTTCGACTCTCGTTGGCGATTGGGTGCCCTTATTGCATCAACACCCCTCCGATGGCGAAGTCACTTACATCGGTGTGGACATCATAAGGCTTGCTGAAGTCTGGAAGGGAGAGAACCAGATCCTCCGTCATCACTCTCTTTAGTCCCTCAAACACCTCCTGGCACTCGGGCTCCAATCCAAGCATGATTCTTCTTCAGCAAGTTTTTCAGAAGAGCTATAGTAGCCGAGTAGCCTTTGATGAACCTCCAGTAATAGTTCGCCAATCCGAGAAATGACCGTAGCTCCGTCACCTTGGTGGGAGGTTCCCACTCTTGGATGGCCTGTATCTTCCCTAGGTCCATTCGAATCCGGCCCCTGCCAATGATTTGTCCCAAGAACACAACTTCCTTCAGAGTGAACGAGCACTTCCCCTTTTCACGTAGAGCTCGTTTCAATGAAGGGCCTCGAACACTTGCCTCAAGTGTTCCTGATGCTTTGCAATGTCTCGGCTATAGATTATGATGTCATTGAGGTAGACTACGATAAAGCGACCCAAGAAGTGCTCCAACACTTTGTTCATCATGGTGCAAAAAGTAGCAGGCGCATTCGTGAGTCTAAAAGGCATGACTAAAAATTCATAGGACTCGTACCTCGTCACACATGCTATCTTGGGCTCATCTCCTTCTATGATCCGCACTTGATAATATCTCGACCTGAGGTCTAGCTTGGTGGAGTACCTTGCATGTCCCAGTCGATCGAACAAATCTGCCACCAAAGTTATTGGGTACTTATTCTTCACCGTGACTTTGTTGAGCACCTGATAGTCGATGCATAATCTAAGTGATCCATCATGCTTCTTCTGGAAAAGCACAGGCGCACCGTATGGAGCTTTTTAAGGCCGAATGTACCCCGCATCCAGCAAATCCTTCAGTTGATTTCGAAGTTCCTCTAGCTCCGGTGGAGCCATCCGATAAGGTCCCATTGTTGGTGGTTGCACACGCGACATCAACTCGATCTTGTGTTCCACCTCCCTCTTTGGTGGTAGCTTGCAGGGAAGCTTCTCTGGTATAATGTCTTGCTCCTCAAGATCGTCTGGATCTCCATATAGGCCTCCACATCTTTCGTTGGGCCTTCCTCCATCTTCATCGCAACAATGAAGGTAGGTTCATTCCTTTGAACCCCCTTGGAGAGCAGAATATCCGATAGGATCTTGTTTGACACGGCTTTCTATCTTTGTATCGGGATCGTACAAGCCTTGCCCTCAAGGAAGCATATTGTGTTGTCATACGAAACCAAATGGCCTTCATCGTGTCTAAGAACTACAAGCCGACGACTGCATCAAAGTCATCCATCCATATTACCGTCATGTCCACTGGCCCCGACCATTCTCCCATCTTCACGGAAATTTGTCGTGTCGTGCCATGCCAACGATAGGCGTGGGATCCGAGTTGACGGCCTTGATGATCCCCTTTTCCTTCGCCACCGCGAGGCCCAAGTCTCCGGCTACCTTACCAGAAATTAAGAAGTGGGAAGCACCAGTATCAAGAAGAGCTTTGAAGACCTTACCCGCGATCTCCGTTTCTATGAACATCGGCCCTCTTGGCCCTTCATCCACCTTGACATGAATGGCATTGGGTAGCTGCAATGAGTTTCCCGCATCTCCTCTTATTGCTTCTCTTCTTTCTTCTAGATCAAGGCTGCAAGATTGGACTTCTTTGGACATTCTCGAGCTTTGTGGGGACCATCACAAAAGTAGCAATGGAGTTTTGGATGATCCTCCTTGGACCTTTTAGTGGACTTGCTCTTCCATTGGCTTGGCTTGGGGTGGGAGTATTTGGACTGTTTCTCTTTTTCTCCCCCACCTTTGCTATGGTTCACCTTCTTTTCCTTTGGCTTGTCGGAACCGGAGTCCATCTTCCTGAACTTGATCAACGACTCTGCCATGGCCATAGCTTGGGCGAGGGTCTGGACTCCCTGCCTCTGAAACTCTATCCTGGCCCATCCTGCGAGGCCATCCATTGAGGAAAAGAGCGAGGCCTTCTCGCTCATGTCGGGAATCTCAAGGAGCAACTCTGAAAATTCCTTCACATAATACTGAATAGAACCTACTGAGTTAGGCGGTGAAGCTTACCTCGTGCTTCATTTTCCGCATTCTCGGGGTAGAATTGCTTATTGAGCTCTGCCTTGAGCTCTTCCCAAGTGTTGATGGTGCACATTCCCTTTTTCATATCGTCGGACCGTCTAGCCACCACAATGTAGCAACATCTTGGAGGTAGAGTGGAGCCGTGGGGAGCTTGGATTCATCGTCCTTCATCCTCATGGCATTAAAGTAGTTCTCTAAATTCCATAGGAAGTTATCGAGTTCTCGAGCGTTCCGCATACCTCCGTATGGATTTGGTTTAGGGATGTCTACATATGGCAAGAAGGAATGGCTGATCACTGCTCCACTCGTCCATGCCATCTTTTGTTGGTTGAACTCGCCATTGAGTTCTTCCAACTTCTTCATAAGATCACCCACTTTAGCCTCCGGAGTATCATTCTTTTGCTCCAAGAGATCCTCTCTCTTCTGGAGCATGTCGACAGTCGAGTTCAAGACTACCAACAACTCCTCCAGAAGCTGGTCCAGCTCCTAGATGCTTTACACCATGGTCTCGATCTGTTCCTTTGCCTCTGCCACGGTGAGCTCCGCTTTGTCCAACCGTGCTGTAACGGCCTGTTTTCATTAGCACAACTATTCACTTATTTAACCTATTTTCAAATTTTTTTAAATTTTATTTTTTAATGGTTCGTCGGGAGTTTTAAGATTTCAAAATTTTCTTATAAAAATATTTTGAAGTATCAGACAGTTATGAAGTATTTTAGAAAGATCGGGTTTCATCAAATACCTCTAAATAATCTGATAAAAATTCATTTTCAGATATTACTGTTTTGGCTTAATGAATTTATTTTCTATACAAACATCATCAAAACGATTTCAAACTTTTACAATAACATTCTAAAACGATTTTAGATATTACGGTTTCCATCTCTGTGGCACCGCAGACGACGTACACATGGAGGCAGATGCTCTTGAGTTAATAGCACCAGAGTTCAACCCTGAGACCGCAGCTTCAGAGTTATTTTCAGTTGTATTTTCTTTCCTTCATGTACGTTTGTTGGAACATTTTGTACAGTATGGATTGTAATAATTGGACACTATTTGGGTATTTTGTACATCTCTGCATCGTGGCTATTTTGTTTTCACTGGTTAACTGTAGGACCTACGTAAATATCAAAAAGTAACGGGCCTGGGAAACGGGTCGTTACAGCTTTGGTGGCCCACGCAGGTCCACGCTAACTACCTCGTGAACAATACAGCAAGATCAGGGTCTACAATATAAAATACTCAAATAGAACTCTCGAGTACAGGATGTCTCGAGTGTTCACCTATATTGGATATACGGGTGAAACGTCTTTATTACCATCTTCATTAGGTCTTCCTTGATTCTCATCATCTTCTTTGAACTCTTAACCCTTACTTAGGAATTCGTGTCCCATTCTTTGGATATGCCTTCCCTAGTAACCTCATTTGCTAGCAGTTAGAGTGATGTTCAAAGGTTGAACTATCTACCCACTTCATCAACATTACACTTCCTTCAATTAGCTACGAGGGTAGCATTCGATTTTCGATCACCACAAGTTCGAGTTCAACAACGGAAGCGAATCAAAGAACGCTCAGAAGTATTTGGGGATGGTACTAGAGAATTTGAGACAAGCCAAAACCCGACGTGCAAGTGTAGGCTATTACGTCTTCTTGAGATCGTATTTCTATTCTAACCCCTATTTTCATCTTGTGCCCGATTCTCCAGGGGTTGAACCTCTTTTCCACCTACAGTCTTACCCCTCTTTATTTCTTTTGTCCTCATTCTCACCTCGAGCCCCGGACCCGCCTAACCTAGCCTACCTACCGACGACTTTCGGTGCTCCCTCTTTAAACCCTCCTCTCTTCCTCTCCAAGCCATCACGTGGCTTCCCCTTCACTCCGACATCACCCACCATGTAAGGATCCTGTCTATGGGGAAAACACTAGAAAGGGGGTTGAATAGTGTTTACGCAATTTAAAAAGATAGTTACACCAATTTAAATGCAATCCAACAAAATAATGCGGAATAGAAATTAAACCCAAAATGAAACACACGCAAACACCGAGATGTTTTAAGGGTTCGGATTACCCAAGTCACTTCCCGACTTGTTCCCGGTAATCCTACGTCCCTTCCACCCGGATACCTCCGGATACTCAAGTTAGAACCCTAACTTGAGGTTTCCTTAAAAACCCACTTGTAGCAACCCTACAAGTGAAATCGAATACAATCGATGCCCTTGACTCCCACAACTTGAGAGCAAGCAAACCGCTCTCACAACCCGAGAGCAAATTCAATTTACGAAAGTAATGAAATATGAAAGCAACACTTACAATCACTTGTGCCTTGAAGTAGAACTTGAAGGAGTGGTGTGGTGTGTTTTGAAGACTCTCTTGGAAGAGAGGAGAAAGCCCTTTCTCTTGACTGCACCAAATGCCTAGAAGATAACTCTTTGGTTCTAGGTTAGAGAGCAAGAGATCAAAGATAGGAATTCTTAGGGCTTTCGATTTGAGAGCTTTTTAAAACTTTAGAATGAAAGCTTGAGAGATTTTGCAATAGCCTAGGTAACCTTTCAATGGAACAGTAGAAGGCCCTTATATAGGTTTCTCAAATCCACAAAATAGTTTAGGCAAAAACCCTTTAGGAATCCGTGAGAAAATTCTCAACAGATAGAATCTGCGCTCGCGACAGTCGACTGTTGAGGAAACCACAGTCGACTATTGCACAGTCAGCAAGGGTATGTGAGAATTCATAACGGTAACTTACCACGTAGACAGTCGACTGATGAAGCAAAGACAGTCGACTGTTGAACCAACAGGCGATTGTAAATCCTTCTACATGCGACTGGTCGAAAGATGGGTAAGTTGAATGAAATCTGGAAATCTTGTAAGATAACAGGACAGACGACTGATGCAGATAATACAGTCGACTATTAATCACAACAGGCGACTGTAAATCCTTATACAGATGACTGTAAAATACCCTGAGAATTTCCAGAGAGCAGAGTCAACAAATTGGCTCACAGACAGACGACTGTTGCAGCATATACAGTCGACTGATCCAAGGGATAGACGACTGTATATTAACCATTAGTCGACTGGCCGTAAAAGTCAGATCAACAAAGTTTGGGCAGAAGATAGACAGGCGACTAATTTACAAAACACATTCGACTGTCACTTGGACAGGCGCCTGTGAATCGTTCATCAGTTGCCTGTGCGAAATAAACAGAGAGGCCCAAAACTAGATTGTTAAAAGTTTGTGCATAACAGGCGACTGTAGAACAAAATACAGTCGACTGTTTTTATGACAGACGACTGTAAAACGTTCAACAATCGACTGTTATAAACAATCCAAGCACATTCACTAAAGAAATGAATTGGAGTCTAAGGACGAATGATCTAATGATGTCCTAAGACTGTAATGATGATGTGTGTGAGTGCTCCATCAAAGTTCTACTTATAAGCTACATACTAGAAGAGATAAAAGAAAATTACTTTGTCAAATTCTCTCTTCTATCCATCGTATGAGCTTGAAGACTTCATGGAGCTTCAATCATCATCTACGAACATCCAATCCATGTCATTTTCCTTCAATCAAGTTTGAGTGTCATCCATTGCAAGTATATCTTCATAATAAGCTTAGGCAATGGATTAACTGCAAAATAGGGGATTAGTCACAAGTATTTATGTTTGCTCATCATTAACATCAAGTAAGGAGAAGTCCAATACTCAACATTCTCCCCCTTTTTGATGATGACAAACAAACAAAAAGATAAATAATTGTGCTTATGAAAACTTACTCCCCCTACATAGATGCCAATCAAGTTAGTCAACAAATATTAGGGCATCTACATATCAATTGAAGCAAATGAGTAAGTTACGCATGAATTTAATTCAAGAAATCTAGGAATTAAAATCCCTATTCATTGTAATCTTACTCCCCCTGAATCTAAGGCAACTTCAATCTTAGATTCAAAGTGTTAGAACATACTTAGCACATTCATTATGAATCTTGTATGTTTATTTCTCTCCCCTATGGCATTATCCAAAAATGTGGGAGTAAATAACAACAACAGTAATCGTGCTAAATACGAACTAACAATAATCAAGGAGTATAAAGATATATGGAATCAAAACCTCGTAAAAGCACATCATATAATTATGTGAATAGAGGAATTAAAGTCCAATATCAACATTTTAGATATGCGAAATAAAAATAGTTTCAAAAATGCATCACATCAGAGATAGCATGAATAATCCAATATCACAAATATCACACAGATAAGATAATCAATTATACATGATGTGAGACAAAAGAGTAAACAGCAACATCATATATATATATATATATATATATATATATATATATATATATATATATATATCAAAGACGATATGAGTACACATCAGATGGACATCACCATGTCCAACAAAAAAATACATACATCATGATCCAAAAAAATACATCATGATATCAGCGTACATCAGAAATACAAAGATATACTAACCATCATCATACAGATGAAATACTCAGCTCAAACAAAACAGACCACAAAGAAAAATCTAGGTCTTCGGGTGAGTGAACACAAAAACAGCAGCAGCAACCTCAGTTAATGTGAATGATAGAGGGGTCCGAGGGGCGACCAGAAGAGCGGAATATGAGCCTGGCAGAGCGTCGGGTAGGGTAAGCAGGAGTCTTCCTCTTGGAAGACGATGCACGAGCGGCAGACGATTCCGCAGGAGTAGGAACAGGGGTCTGGACAACAGGGGTCTGGACCAAAGAAGGTACAAGCACAAAGCCTGGAGGAGGAGGAACACGAACATGGGCAGTGTCCTCAAACTTGGAAACCAGAGCCTGAAGCTCGGTGGGGATGGGAAATCCATGACGCATAAAGGATTTGTACTGAAGCTCCAAAAGAAGATTGAGCTTCTCGTCCATATAAGTGGAAAGTTTCTCTAGAGCGGTGACAGGATCACACAGTCAACCAAGAAGAAAATCCTCGAGGGGAACGGAAGATGGAGAACGAGGAGGATGATCAGCTGGTTGAGAAGTGTGTTCAGCAGCATTCTCAGAAGGGATGGGGTCACCGACTATGACATGAAGAAATTCTCCAGAAGATTGAGGCGAGGTCGGAACCGGATCAGTGGGTTGAGACGAAGGAGCCGGATCATTGAGGAAATCGAAAGATTCTTTAGGAAATAGACGACTAAAAGGATCCATGATCTCACTCAAACGATCGAAGGCTATATCAAGCAAGCTAGGGCATGATTCCGGCGAGAAATCGATCAACAGGCGAGCAACACACGAACAACCACACGAAGGAGGAAGATCGAGTTGCCAGAAGAAGATCAGAAGAGAGATCTACAGGAGATTTTGAGCGGGAATTCGATGCGTTTCAATCGGAGGAGAGAGAAACGACGAGGGGGAACTGAACCGTCTCGAAGTATATAAGAAAAGGGGAAATAATCTGGGCCGTTGGATCAAAAAATCGACGGCTCAGATCGAAGCAGTGAACCGACACTACAGTAGACAGTCGACTGATGAACAAACGTCAGTTGACTGGATGAAATGATAAGAAATAAGCTTAGGATGACAGACAGTCGACTGTTGAGTAACATACAGTCGTCTGTTCGAGGGATAGTCGACTGTACTATACACATCAGTCGACTGACAGAGAATCAATATACTTCATCAAAAAGACAGAGAGCATTGTAAAATTTCGACAGAGAGAACAATCGCCTGATGACCAAAATGCAGTCGCCTGTTGAAATAACAGTCGATTGTAAAATTTGTAATGCCCTGCTAAGCTACTTTACAAGTACTAGAGGAGGGGTGAATAGTACTTTAAAATAATTAAGAGGCTAATTCCTAATTACCTTGCAAACTCTACCAATTAATGCGGAAATGCGGAATAGTAAATAATCGACAACAAATAAACAATCACAAACAAACGATATTACTGGGTTCGGATCCACCCAAGTCTCCCCGACTTGTTCCCGGTGATCCTACGTCCCAAACACCCGGATCCCCTCCGTATACTTGAGTTAGAAACCCTAACTCAAGGTTTCCACTATGAAATACTTGGGAAGAACCTTCACCAAGTCAAATCATACACAAAGTAATTTGTGACTCCCACAACCCGGGATCACAAACACAACTCTCACAACCGAGAGTTAAACACTTACAAAATGAAAGTAAATGAAATAGAATAGCTCACCACAAAATACTTATGCCTTGAGTATACTTACGAATTAGGGCAATGATGATTTTGAGGAAGAAGAAGGCACCAAACCCTAGCTCCAAGATGTAGATCAGCGATGGAGAGCTATGGGGTTGTTGGTGACCTAGGATCAAGCACTTGGCTTGGAAGGCTCTCAATCAATGAATCTCTCTTTTGAAATGAATGAGGAAGAGATTCTTGAGAGGGAAATGAATGAGCTTTAAATGAGATGATAGCTTTCTCTTTGATCTCTAAACTTCTCCAATAATCAGCCTTAAGTGCAATGAATGCAGCTCAACAAGTATATATAGGTTAGAGGAAAGAAAGAGAGAAAAACGTTTCAATTAAAGCTCCAACGGCTCTATTCTGATCGCAACTAGTCGGTCAAAGAACAACCACCGACCGACTAGTTCATCAACTAGTCGGTCGGTCAATCAACGTAGACCGACTAATGAGTGAACAGGAAATAGGTCGAAGTTCAGACAAAAGGAACTAGTCGGTCCACGAAGAGTAGCTGACCGACTAGTTTCACAACTAGTCGATCGGTTACTCAACTGAGACCGACTAAGAGATAAAACTGAAGTCTGAGCACAAATTGATTTAGTCGGTCCAAGAACAAATGTTGACCGACTAGTTCATCAACTAGTCGGTCGCCAAATGTGCAAAGACCGACTAACGATAAACAGTAAGTTAGGTGAAAATTTGCATGTACAGGAAAACTAAACTAGTCTGTCCAAGAAGGAAAGTTGACCGACTAGTTCATTAACTAGTCGGTCGATCAATGAACACTGACCGACTAAGTATAAACAGTAGCTCAGGCTCAAATTGGCATGTACAGGGAAAGCTCAACTAGTCGGTCTAAGAAGCATCACTGACCGACTAGTTCACAAACTAGTCGGATGGTGAGTCAACGTATACTGACTAACTGTAAACAGTAAAGAGCTATGATTTGAGAAAGCAAACTACTCGGTCCAAGAAGGATTGCCGACCGACTAGATCACCATCTAGTTGGTTGGTTCTTCTTCTTGAACCAACTAACATGCACAAGAAGTCGCGAAACGAAGCGCGATGCTTCGGGAAAGTTAGTATGGACTTCTACTAAGATCCTATGTCTAAGATAGGAGTGTTATGAAGATTAAAACGTAAGACCTACTCAAGGCTTAACATTCTACGAAAGAAGCTTAAAAGACTATAAATAAAACTTGACGATACCGTCTTCAAAAGCTTCTATCGAATCTTCATGACTTCTAAAATGGTCCAAAAGCTTCAATGAAGCTTTAGGCATACGATCACATGCTTTGAGAAGTCTCGAGACGTCGCTTTGGATGTTCAAGTGAATTTGGCGACGATCTCCATAACTGCGCTCACAAATTTTTAGTTCACAATATATTTATGTTTGTTCATCATCCAAAACCAAATCCGGGGAGTCCAATATCCAACATTCTCCCCATTTTTGGTGATGACAAACCAACATAAATAATAATCAAAAATAATGATTCAAATGTAATTTACTTACTCCCCCTGCATTGATGACACGTTAATTCGAAAATGAATAATAATAATACGCATCAAGCAGACGAGTAAAGTATAAAAATGAGAATCCATTATTGAAATATCAGATTTGAAATCCAATTTTTATATCTTAACTCCCCCTGAATCTAACATATCAAATTAGATTCTTGGAAAAATGCTTAAATTATCATTTAGCACATGTCATTATTATATCTCTCCCCCTTTGGCATTAGCAAAAAGAGTGGGAGGAGATCAACGACAACAACAATGGCTTCAAATAAAAGCATGGGAGTCGTAGAATACGACCACGGTCCAAATGACACCAAAGGGAAATACGTATTTAATCAAGGCGTGTCAATGAGACCAAAGGCGAAAAACGATAAATAAAATCATCAAAACTCAAATTAATTTTACGAATTGAGTTATGGAATATACTCTCCAATATCAACATTCTTGGTTAATTTAGTGCATGGAAAACAATTCTATGTTTTCATAAAATGAATTCTATTTAACCAAGTTAATATCGTCGAGCGAACGAAATCAAACATCAGATACATATAAAAAATTAGCACGAGATAATGAAATGTCAACATCGATGTATATATATAAATAAAGCATGAGTACATCAAAAGATACATCCGTCAACATACAAAATGCGATCCAACGATCGAAGCACAAAAGATACAACAGTATATCACCCATATATCATCATCAGAGTACACCAAAATATATGAAGATACAACAAAATACATCAAAATGTCAAAATCATACAGAACCCCACTCTATCCTACCCAAACTCTCTCACACTAGACATATCATCCAAGGAGCATCAGAGAGTCCTCAAGGAAGCTCAAGAGGAAGTGGCAGGATCTGCAGCAGCAGCAGCAGGCTCTGCAGGAGTGGAGGTGGTCAACGGGTTATCAGTAGTGTCCACAGGAGCGACGAAAGTGGTAACCTCTGGAGCAGCAATAGTAGTGGCCTCGGGAGCACCAATCGGAGCATCCACCGCAGGAGCGGTGGCAACGGGTGTGCTCTCGGGGGCACCAGCAGACGAAGCAGCAGCAGCATCACCAGAAGTTCCCTCAGGGGCACGAGTAGAAACACGCACAAGCTCCTCAATATCCTCCTCATCCAACTCCTCCTCGTCAGAAAATGACGGGGGGATCTCAATATCAAGGTGACGAGCGATACGGCAGAGAATCTCCTCAGAACGAGCCTGACGAGACTCCAAACGTCGCACAGCACGAACGAGCTCGGCAAGAGTGGAAGAGGGAGCAGCTGAGGCAGAAGCAGAGGCTGACGCTGAAGGTGTCGTCCTCTGAACGTGACGGAGCGTCGCAAGAGACTTCTTGACGGCCGTCGCATTCAGAGGAGGACGAAGTGGACGCTCATCATCAGGAGGAAGTGTGACACGGAAGTAGCGAAACACAAGGGTCAACAAGCACGGGAATGGGATATGAGCCGACTTCGTGGACCTGCGAATACACTCGAAAGAATCCATCTTATCGAGTATAATCCGAGCCCAGTTAATCAAGCTCCCCATGAAGATGGCATAAATAAGCTTCAAGAAAGGCTGGGATGGCAAAGAGGAGGAGCCGTACTTGGGAAGCAAGCACGACTTCAGAATCAAATTCAGGACCCAGGCAATAGGTTTGAAGGACTTGGAGGGAACGCCAATCATGGCGGGGGGAATCTCATGGAAAATCTGAGAAAGCACGACCTGATCAAGTGAGGATATGTCATCAACAGAAATGTCAGACGGTAGAAGGCCAGACGAGGAGATACCCAAAACCTCTCCTAAGATTTCTGCTGTGAGGACTATCGGAGTCCCCAAAACAGTCGTCTCAATCGAGTGGGACTCGTCGTACTGACCACGAATCCTATTGGCATAGAAGAGCTTCATGAGGCGAGGGTAAGGGTGTCGGTTCGCCTTCGGGTCATATCGAAGGTAATCGAGAAGACCGGACGATGAAAGAAGATCTGCGAGGCCAAGGAAGTCACTAAACTAAACGAAATGCTCCAGAAGCAGCGGGCAGTGTTCGATACGGTTGTAAGCTGCGAGACACATAGGGTCATCGCGACACAACGAAATATTAACACCGCCAACCGGCATCGGAGCCTTTCCCTTAGGCTGACGGGTACGGGGACGTGAGCTAGACTCAGGCTGCCTAGGAGGAGGTGAGGGTTCCCTACGAGTCTCGGTCTTGGGTATGTACTTGGTGTCGGAATCCGAAGCACCGGGTGGAGTGGGAGCACGAAAAGTCACTGGCTTAGGCTTGGGCTGAGATTGGGCACTGGGTTTCGGAGTCGTCGTCCTCTTACGCTTAAGAGGAGGCGAAGACGAATAGGGTTGGGTGGTCTTCGAACGGCGTTTAGGAGGGGTTCGCGTAGGTTGCGGGGGGTCCGAGGGTGGCGAATCGACAGTCATAGGCGAAGGGCCAGAGGGAGTGATCAGAATTCGTGTTCTTGCCATAATCGAAGCAAGACACGACGCACAAGAGATCGAATCGAAGAAACCCTAAAAAAATACAAACCCTAGCTGAAATGATCTAAACCCTATCCCTAAGCACAGAAAAACTAACCCTAGACAGGAGAGACGAGGGAGGAGAGTCACCTAGGAGGAGGTCGACGGACGGATGGCCGGAGATATGGCTGAAGTCGACGGTGGGAGAGGGGAAGACCAATAGGCACGGGGGGGATTTTAGCTGGAGAGAGATTAGAAACCGACTAGAAATGTAAATAGTCGGTCGGATGAGGATATAAATCGATCGGAAGTCGAAAAGACAATTCAGTCCCCGTCACAACTAATCGGTCACAGTTCAAGCACTGACCGACTAGATCACGATCTAGTCGGTCGGTCAATGAGCTTGAACCGACTAGTTGTAAACAGTAACTGAAAGAAAATTTCCTGACAAGAATTAGTCGGTCTAAGCTCATTCACTGACCGACTAGAACTGAATCTAGTCGGTCGGCCAATGAACTTGGACCGACAAGAGAGTCCAAAAATTGAAAAATTTTGAAATTTGATTTCTCTCCTAATCACACTTCGACGAAACATCAAAATACTCTCTTTAATCATTATACTACCCATTAAACATCGAAAATCTGAAATTTGACGATTACGCACAAATCGAGCGAAAATTCCGAAAATTCAACAAAAATCCAGAAAATTTCAATTAATCTAGCATGAGCAAATATAAAGAATTGAATAGCATGCAAGATTATTGAAAACATATGAATCCTAAATCTCGGATTCACCCATAATCCCCAATTCTCGACGCAACCGCACAAAGGAGTCTTCCTTTAGGGGTTTCGTGAAAATATCGGCGATTTGCTTCTGGGTTTCAACGTACACTAATATGATGTCCTTTTAGCAACATGATCATCTAAGAAATGGTGTCGGACATCTATGTGTTTCGAACGGGAATTGTGTATCGGGTTTTTGAAAAGACATATTGCACTTTGGTTGTCAACCATGATAGGGCAAGTATCACAGTTTATACCAAAGTCTTTAAGTGTGTGTCTCATCCAAAGAACTTGAGCACACGCAGCACCGGCGGCAATATATTCCGCCTCGGTGGTTGAAAGTGATACGGAATTCTGCTTCTTGGAAAACCAAGAGACAAGAGAATTTCCTATAAAATGGCAAGTGCCACTAGTACTTTTCCTGTCGGATTTGCATCCCGCATAATCTGCGTCACTATATGAGATTAACTCATACGTGCTAGATTTTGGATAAAGTAATCCAAAATCAAGTGTATAACTTAAATAACGGAAAATACGCTTTACCGCTACTAAGTGTGACTCCTTATGTTGAGACTGATAACGAGCACATACACATACGGCAAACATAATATCGGGCCTACTTGCTGTAAGATAAAGTAAACTACCTATCATACCTCGATATAGACGAATGTCTACATCTTTTCCGCCCGCATCTTTATCAAGATGTGTAGTCGTGCTCATCGGAGTCTTTTTCCCGGAGGCATTCTCCATTCCAAATCGCTTTAGCAACTCCACCGTATACTTCGTTTGGTGGATGAAGATTGCATCGTTCATTTGGCAAATGTGGAGACCTAAGAAATATTTGAGCTCACCCATGTGGCTCATCTCAAATTGATCCTTCATCACATTAGAAAACTCTTCGCAAAGAGCAAAGTTAGTAGCACCGAAAATGATATCATCAACATAAATTTGAACTAAAATTATATCATTATTCGAATACTTAACAAATAATGTGGAATCAACTTCTCCCATTTTAAAACCTAAATCCAAAAGAAAATTCTTTAGACGGTCATACCAAGCTCGAGGAGCTTGTCTCAAACCGTAAAGAGCTTTCTTAAGTTTAAAAACATGATTTGGAAATTTTTCATTTATAAAACCCGGAGGTTGAGAAACATAAACTTCCTCAACAACATCTCCGTTTAAAAATGCACTTTTTACATCCATTTGAAATAATTTAAAATCCTTATAGCATGCAAAAGATAATAGTAATCTAATTGATTCTAATCTAGCTACCGGAGCAAAGGATTCTTCGAAATCGATACCTTCCTCTTGCCGATAGACTTGAGCTACTAACCGAGCTTTGTTCCGGACGACGACTTGGTTTTCGTCGGTCTTGTTCTTGAAGATCCACTTTGTCCCTATGACGGTGTGGTTCTTCGATGGCAATGGAACAAGCTCCCAAACTTCATTCCTCTCGAATTGAATGAGTTCCTCCTCCATGGCAAGGATCCAAGCGCTATCTTCGCAAGCTTCATTAACATTCTTTGGCTCTATCGAGGAGGCAAAGGCACAATGAGCGAAGTGGTTGACTTGAGATCTCGTCTTGACACTATCATGGATATTGCCAATGACTTGCTCATGAGGATGGTCACGAACCCTATGAAGCCGTTTGGGAATTCCTTGATCACTAGGAACATTCTCAAAAGCTTCATTAGTCGGGTTAGTCTCAATAGAATCAATAGAATTATTAGAATTAGAATTACCAATTGAATCACATAAGACATCCATAGAGTCATCATCATTAGTAATTCTAGTTGGAACAAATCCTTCATTAAATGAAACATGAAGCGATTCCTCGATCGTTGAGATTCGTTTGTTGTATATCCGATAGGCTTTGCTACGTGAGGAATACCCAACAAAAATCCCCTCATCGGATCTTGGATCGAATTTGTCCAAACTACCATACGTGTTCTTAATAAAACATTTTGAACCAAAAACACAAAAATGTTTAACTTGAGGCAACCTACCAAAAAACAATTCATAACAAGTTTGTTTAGTGCCTGGCCTCAAAAGTATTCTATTAAACACATAGCAAGCGGTGTGTACCGCTTCCGCCCAAAATTGATGGCTAAGTTGGCTATCATCAAGCATAGTGCGAGCACACTCCACTAGCGTCCTATTCTTTCTCTCAACAACACCATTTTGAGGAGGTGCGCGAGGGAATGAAAAGGTGTGTGTATTACCAACTTCATCACAAAATGTCTCAAAAGACTCATTCTCAAATTCACCTCCATGATCACTACGAATAGTGACAATGATGGTTCCTAAGAGATTTTGTACTTTCTTAACAAAAATTGTGAAGTTTTCAAAAGCTTCATTTTTATTACATAATGAAAATACCCAAGTAAACCTAGAAAAGTCATCAACGATGACAAGTCCATGTCGTGCATTCCCTAATGAAGCAACTCTAGTTGGCCCAAATAAATCTAGATGTAAAAGCTCTAGTGGCCGCTTAGAAGAAATGCTTTTCTTAGGTTTAAACGACAATTTTGGAAGATTGCCTCGTTGACACGAGCACAAAAGCTTTTCTTTTGAAAGACAAGCTTAGGGAAGCATCTAATAGAATTTAACTTGGAAAGCTTAAATAGTGTTCCAAAGTTCATATGACCAAAACGTCGATGCCATAAGTGTTGTTCACTTGTGTTGGCAATGAGACATTGTTCATGTGATCTTGGAAGATCTAGGATGTATATATCCTTATGGCGTGTGCCAGAAAACAATAATTCATTATTATCTTTTCTTAAAATATGGCACATTCCTTTCGCAAAGCTAACTTTGTAACCTTTGTCACAAAGTTGACTTATTGAAATGAGATTGTGGTTTAATCCTTTAACAAGGTAAACATCACATATAAGGGGTTTAGAAGGATTACCCACTTTACCAACACCTATGATGGTTCCGCTCTCGTTGCCTCTAGAGACGACGTGGTTTCCATTAGCAATGGAAACCACTCCGGAGAGCAATTGAGCGTCACCCGTCATGTGTTTTGAACACACGCTATCGAGTATCCAATTTCCTGTGGAGCTAAATTTAAATTTGTTGCTCCTTTTTTTTTCTTTTCCTTGAGTACCTAAAGATAGAAAATTTCATATCATGGTACCCAAGGTCATTGGGTCCAAAAGATTAGACCTTTGGAAGCCAAGTCCAATTGGACTTAGACTTCCCCACATAATTACCACTATGCACAACATCCGAAAAATAAGCATTCATGTAAACTTGTTTTTCATTCATGCTTGTGTCCTTTGGGCTCCAAATTGTGAATATTTTGGGAGCCCTCATCCTATTGGGTGCATGCATGCGTTGTTGGTTTCTACGTGATGCATGACATGGATAGGCATAAGGAACATGATGAAATGGTGCATGTGGATTATTATTCATACGATGATGTGGGTGTACATATGCATGTGGAGAAACACGTGCATGAGGGTGTCTCACATTGTGTGCACGTGGCCGTGAACGTGTTGCATAGAAATCATCATATGTGTGAGCCGGTGGAGTAGGACGTGTGTTCCTACGTGGCATAGTATTGGTGTACATGTAGGCATGGCCCTTCTTTGGAGGTCCACCCAAAGTGGGTTTCTTTCCGAAAGAGGGTGTGGACGAGGTGGAAGCACCATTGGTAGATGAACTACCAATAGAGTGTTTGCTACCACTCGTTGAGTCACCGAAAGTTGGCCTAACAAAAGTAGTGGCCGATTTGGATGAACTTCCCATCGTATACCCCAAGCCAATGTGGTGATTGACCGGAAGTAAGTCACTTAGGATTTTATCCAAAATGTCCTTACCCTTATTGAATTTATTAATTCGGCCTAATGTGTTCTCATATTTCTCGGTGAGAGAACGCATAGAAGCATCCAAAGTGGATACTTGCGATGTGAGCACATAAACACGAGATTTAAGATTCTCATTCTCAATACTCAAAGTCGAGTTTTGAGAAGTCAAATCCGCTATCTTGTGTTCCTCCGGATCCTCAATGGTAACATGTTCAAGTTGAGTCTTGAGATTAACAATCTCATTCTTCAACCCTTCAACAACGATGTCGTTGTTGGTGATGATAGTTTTAGGCGAGGTTTGAATTCTAGCTAAGTCATCTTTTACTTTAGTATACCTATTTACTAATTTAGTATACTTAGACCATAATTGAGAATTAGCATTCCTAAGGTCATCCATTGTTACCTCATCGCCTTCGTTGTCGCTATCATCGGAGGAGGCATCTTTATCTTGCTCCTCTCTAGCCATGAAGCACATGTGTGCTTGCTCCACTTGCTCATCATCCGACTCTCTGCTAGATGAATCATTGGAGTCGGTGAATGTCCCGACAAGCCCCTTTTTGTTCCCTTTCTTGTACTTCTTGGACTTGTCGTACTTCGGCGCCTTCCACTTTTCCTTTTGCTTGTTTTGTGGACAATCCGCTTTGATGTGTCCTGGCTTATTGCATTTAAAGCACAAAGGAGGAGAGGCGTTAGTAGAAGTAAATTTAGATTTGCCTTTGAAGTTACCTTTTCGGAAGAAGCGATTGAACTTCTTTGCCATAAGGGCAATGGATTCCATGTCCATTTCGTCTTCCGAGTCCTCGTCATCGGTAGAGGTGGATGGAGCCGCCTTGAACGCAATCGCCTTTTTCTTAGGCACGTCTTGGTTCAAGTAAGACTTCATCTTCTCTTGTAAATTCACCTTGCTATCCTTGCGTACCTCGTATGACATTAAAGTACCCATTAATTGAACTACGGTATACTTGTTCATATCGTTACCTTCCTCGATGGCGAAGGTACGCTTTTCCCAACTAGAAGGAAGTCCTTCGATAAGCTTCGAACATTTGTCCTTTTGGGTGTAGGTTTTGCCGAGAGCCTCTAACTCATTTATGATGTCGACGAAGCGAGCATAATACTCCTTCATCTTCTCACCATGTAGCATATGAAACATCTCGTAATCTTTATTAACTACAACGAGTTTAGAGTCTCTTACCCTACTCGTCCCTTCATGTAAGATGAGGAGGGAGTTCTAAATTTGATATGCACTCTTACATGTGCATATCTTATTGAAGTCCTCGGGCTCCAATGCGCATTGCAAGGCATTCATTGCCTTGGCATTGCTTACCTCCGCGGCGACCTCCGCGGGAGTCCATTTCTCGAAATCTTCTTCGGCGGGCTCGACATACTCCTTCATTGTGGTCCTCCATAGTGAAGCACTCCGGAGGAAAGTTTCCATCCGGCATTTCCAGTACCCGTAGTTGGTACCGTTGAAGAATGGAGGCCTCGTTGAGGAATGTCCTTCCATTACCGAAGACGCTCCTTCACGATTCTTGAAGGTGCTATAGTCGGAAGGTGGACGAACGGTCTTGTTGTCGTTGGCAGACATAGCTATAGACTTGGCTCTGATACCAAATGTAATGCCCTGCTAAGCTACTGCACAAGTACTAGAGGGGGGTGAATAGTACTTTAAAATAATTAAGAGGCTAATTCCTAATTACCTTGCAAACTCTACCAATTAATGCGGAAATGCGGAATAGTAAATAATCGACAACAAATAAACAATCGCAAACAAACGATATTACTGGGTTCAGATCCACCCAAGTATCCCCGACTTGTTCCCGATGATCCTACGTCCCAAACACCCGGATCCCCTCCGGATACTTGAGTTAGAAACCCTAACTCAAGATTTCCACTATGAAATACTTGTGAAGACCCTTCACCAAGTCAAATCATACACAAAGTAATTTATGACTCCCACAACCCGGGATCACAAACACAACTCTCACAACCGAGAGTTAAACACTTACAAAATGAAAGTAAATGAAATAGAATAGCTTACCACAAAATACCTATGCATTGAGTATACTTACGAATTAGGGCAAGGATGATTTTGAGGAAGAAGAAGGCACCAAACCCTAGCTCCAAGATGTAGATCAGCGATGGAGAGCTATGGGGTTGTTGGTGACCTAGGATCAAGCACTTGGCTTGGAAGGCTCTCAATCAATGAATCTCTCTTTTAAAATGAATGAGGAAGAGATTCTTGAGAGGGAAATGAATGAGCTTTAAATGAGATGATAGCTTTCTCTTTGATCTCTAAACTTCTCCAATAATCAGCCTTGAGTGCAATGAATGCAGCTCAACAAGTATATATAGGTTAGAGGAAAGAGAGAGAGAAAACGTTTCAATTAAAGCTCCAACGGCTCTATTCTGATCGCAACTAGTCGGTCAAAGAACAACCACCGACCGACTAGTTCATCAACTAGTCGGTCAGTCAATCAACGTAGACCGACTAATGAGTGAACAGGAAATAGGTCGAAGTTCAGACAAAAGGAACTAGTCGGTCCACGAAGAGTAGCTGACCGACTAGTTTCACAACTAGTCGGTCGGTTACTCAACTGAGACCGACTAAGAGATAAAACTGAAGTCTGAGCACAAATTGATTTAGTTGGTCCAAGAACAAATGTTGACCGACTAGTTCATCAACTAGTCGGTCGCCAAATGTGCATAGACCGACTAACGATAAACAGTAAGTTAGGTGAAAATTTGCATGTACATGAAAACTAAACTGGTCGGTCCAAGAAGGAAAGTTAACCGACTAGTTCATTAACTAGTCGGTCGATCAATGAACACTGACCGACTAAGTATAAACAGTAGCTCAGGCTCAAATTGGCATGTACAGGGAAAGCTCAACTAGTCGGTCTAAGAAGCATCACTGACCGACTAGTTCACAAACTAGTCGGTCGGTGAGTCAACGTATACCGACTAACTGTAAACAGTAAAGAGCTATGATTTGAGAAAGCAAACTAGTCGGTCCAAGAAGGATTGCCGACCGACTAGATCACCATCTAGTCGGTTGGTTCTTCTTCTTGAACCAACTAACATGCACAAGAAGTCGCGAAACGAAGCGCGATGCTTCGAAAAAGTTAGTATGGACTTCTACTAAGATCCTATGTCTAAGATAGGAGTGTTATGAAGATTAAAACGTAAGACCTACTCAAGGCTTAACATTCTACGAAAGAAGCTTAAAAGACTATAAATAAAACTTGACGATACCGTCTTCAAAAGCTTCTATCGAATCTTCATGACTTCTAAAATGGTCCAAAAGCTTCAACGAAGCTTTAGGCATACAATCACATGCTTTGAGAAGTCTCGAGACGTCGCTTTGGATGTTCAAGTGAATTTGGCGACGATCTCCATAACTGCGCTCACAAATTGTTAGTTCACAATATATTTATGTTTGTTCATCATCCAAAACCAAATCCGGGGAGTCCAATATCCAACAAAATTGTCATCAGTCGACTGTGCAAAAGATACAAATTCTCAGACTGAGAAAAGTAGAGTAGGGCAGTCGACTGTCGAAGGAAAGATAGTCGTCTGTCATGGTCCAAAAATGCACAGTAAGATAGAAATCCAGAGAATAAGAACACTCACTCTAGGACCTATACTCTAATCACACTCTCATCATAAAAACAATGTAATACGATAAATCAATTGAAACACAAATCTCTAAGATCAATCTCAAAGAAATCATGAAATCACATAAATCGCAATTGCCTTTCTTAACAATATATATAAGATAAATCAAATCAATATAGGCAACATGATGATATGAGCTCAAAGAGTGTTATAACATGTATGTTGAGCTTCTAGATTTCAGATTCACCCATAATTCCTAATTCTCCACGCAACCTGACAAATGAATCTTCTTTAAGAGGTTTTGTGAAGATGTCGGCAATTTGTTTTTGGTTTTCAATGTACTCTAAGATGATGTCCTTCTTAGCTACATGATCATTTATAAAATTGTGTCTCACATCTATGTGTTTGGTACAGGAGTGATGTACTGGGTTCTTGGAAAGACATATAGCACTTTGGTTATCAACCATGATAGGGCGTATCACAATTGACACCATAGTCACTAAGAGTGTGTCTCATCCAAAGGACTTGTGCACATGTGAGACCCACGGCAATATATTCCGCTTCAGTCGTGGACAATGATACCGAATTCTGTTTCTTAGAAACCAAGAAACTAAGGAATTTCTTAGGAAATGGCAAGTGCCACTAGTACTCTTCCTGTCGGACTTGCATCCGGTAAAATCGGCATCACTATATGAGATTAACTCATATGTGCTAGATTTAGGGTAAAGTAACCCATAATCTAGAGATTGATTGAGATAACGAAATATTCGTTTAACCGCAATCAAGTGTGACTCCTTAGGTCTAGCTTGATATCTAGCACACAAGGATACGGAAAACATGATATCGGGCCTACTAGCGGTTAAGTAAAGTAAGCTACCGATCATACCTAGATATAGACGAACGTCTACATCTTTTCTGTTTTCATCCTTGTGTAGGTGGGTAGTAGTACTCATGAGAGTCCTTTTGCTTGACGACGATTCCATCCTGAATCGCTTTATAAGCTCCCCTGTGTACTTTGTCTGATGTATGAGGGTGACATTCTCCATTTGTCGAATTTGCAGTCCAATGAAATAAGTGAGCTCTCCTATGTGGCTCATCTCGAATTCATCCTTCATAGACTTAGAAAATTCTTGACAAAGATTAAAGTTAGTAGAACCAAAAATTATATCGTCTACATAAACTTGAATCAAGAGAATGTCATTTTCATAATCTTTAATGATGTAGAATCAACTTCTCCAATTTTAAAACCTAAATTCAAAAGAAAGGCTTGAGTCGATCATACCAAGCTCTGGGAGCTTATCTCAACCCATACAATGCTTTCCTAAGTTTGAAAACATGATTTGGAAAATTTTCATGAATAAAACCGGGTGGTTGAGAGACATATACTTCTTCATTGACAATCCCATTTAAAAATGCACTTTTAACATCCATTTGAAATAGTTTAAAATTCTTATGTGATGCAAAAGGTAAAAGCAACATAATAGCTTCTAATCTAGCTACTGGGGCAAAAGATTCTTCGAAATCAATACCTTCCTCTTGCCGGTAGCCTTGAGCTACTAATCTTGCTTTGTTCCTTGTGATTACCTCGTTCTCATCCGTCTTGTTCTTGAAGATCCATTTGGTCCCAATAACTTGGTGACCACTTGGAAGAGGAACAAGCTCCCAAACTTCATTTCTCTCGAATTGCATTAGTTCTTCTTCCATTGCCACTATCCAAGAGCTATCCTCACAAGCTTCTTGGATGTTCTTTGGCTCAATGGTAGAGACAAATGCGCAATGAGGGAATTCTTCAATCCTCGACCTCGTTCGAACACCCACACCAATATCTCCAATAATTTGGTTATGTGGATGGTTGCGAACGGTCGGATAAGCTTTGGGTATTCCTGCATCACTAGCAACATCTTCAACAATTTCGTTAGTAGTGTTAGTCTCAATAATCGAATCATTAATCTTAACATTATTAATAGAATCACAAATAACATCTACACTATCATCATCAACATGAGGAAAATCAAAATCTTCATTAAATGAAACGTGTAGTGATTCCTCAATCGTTGAAGAAGTTTTGTTGTATATCATGTAGGCTTTGCTACGTGTGGAATATCCAATAAAAATTCCTTCATCGGATCATGGCTCAAATTTATCTAGATTACCGAAAGTGTTCTTGATAAAAAATTTTGAAGCAAAAACACGAAAATATTTTACTTGAGGCTTTTTGTCATAAAACAACTCAAAACAAGTTTTGTTCGTCCGGGGTCTCACTAGGATCCTATTGAGCACATAACATGCTGTGTGCATTGCCTCTGTCCAAAATTGTAGTCCAAGATGACTATCATGGAGCATAGTGCTTGCACACTCAATAAGAGTCCTATTCGTTCTCTCTACAACACCATTTTATGGTGGTGCCCAAGTGAAGGAAAAATTATGAGTTATCCCGGTGTCATCACAAAACTTAGTAAAAGATTCATTCTCAAATTCTCCTCCATGATCTAGTGATAATGGTGGATCCTAAGAGATTCTGAATCTTCTTTGCAAATTTGGTAAACTCTTCATAAGCTTCATTCTTATTAGTTAAGAATGAAACCCAAGTAAATCTAGAAAAGTCGTCAACGACAACTAATCCATAATGAGCATTACCTAAAGAAGCGGTTCTAGTTGGCCCAAACAAATCTAGATGAAGAAGTTCTAGGGGCCTCTTAGAAGTAATCCCTTCTTTAAGCTTAAAGGATGATTTACTAAGTTTACCTCTTTGACATGAATCGCAAAAGTTTTTCTTATTAAAAGCGATTTTAGGAAAACCTTTGACTAGATCATGCTTAGCTAACTTATATAAGTGCTTGAACTGAACATGACCAAAACGGCGATGCCATAATAGTTGTTCACTTGTGTTAGCAACTAAGCAATGTTCTACGGTTTTAGGCAAGCTCAAATAATAAATATTTTTACGCCTAATACTGGAAAATAAAACATTTGAATCACAATCAACAATAGTACGCAATCCTTCTCCGAAGTTAACCTTGTAACCTTTGTCACAAAGTTGACTAATGGAAATGAGATTGTGACACAAACCACTAACAAGATAAACATTAGTAATTAAGGTGTTTGAAGGGTTACCGACGATACCTACTCCAATGATGGTTCCCTTTTGATTACCTCCAAAAGTGACCGTTGCACCATCCTTGATGCTAATCACTTCGGAGAGCAATGAGGGATCTCCCGTCATATGTTTGGAGCAACCACTATCGAGAATCCATCCTTTTCCTTTAGAGCAAGTTTGACCTTTACTGCTCTTCTTCTTTCTCTTGGGTACCTATATAATATACCATAAGCTCATGATACCCAATGTTTGTTGGGTCCAAGGGGTTTAGCCATTTGGAAGCCAAGTCCAAGTGGACTTCCGTTTTCCAACATAATTACCATTATTAATAACATCATGAAAATAGGAATCAACATAAGCATTCCTATCATTTAGGCTAGTGTTCTTAGGACCCCAAATGGTGTATGTTTTGGGAGTCCTTTTCCTAGTTGCATGCATACTTATTGAATTTCTATGTGGTGCATGCTTCTTTGGAACATGGTTTTTAGCATAAACATGAGGTGGTGGATATGCATATGACATACGAGATATGTATGCTTGGGAACATGCATGTTGTATGAAGCATATGGATCATGCATGACATGTGGAGGATGAGCATACATGTAAGAATGATGTGTATGTGCATACGGGTGTATGGGAGCACATACATGAGTATTTCTCATGTGTGGTTTTATACGTGTCCGTGTGTGTGGAGCATAAAAAGTGGCATGATTATCCACTTGTGAAGTAGGAGGTTTCCTACGTGGATGAATGTTAGTGTATATGTAAGCATGACTTCTCTTTTGGTTTCCACCCTTAGTGGGTTTCTTGCCAAAAGGAAGAGAAGGTGAAGTGGTGACTTTATTGGTAGATTTGCTACCTATAGTGTTTTTGACACCACTTGTGGATGCACCGGAGGAAGGCCTCACAAAATCTATAGTGACATCACTATAAGAAGTACGATCATTGGATGCATTTGCTTTTACAAAACCAAGACCAATACGATGTGTGGCCGGAAATTGGTTTGCAAGCAAATCATCCAATTGTCCTTTTCCCTTATTGAATCTCACAATACGGGAGGACATGAGCTCATATTTCTCCTTTAGAGAAGAAGTGTTGGTATCCAAGGTGGACACCCGTGCTTTGAGCTCGTGCACTTGGATTTTAAGAGAATCATTATCTAAACCTAATTTTGTGTGACGTGTGACTAGATCACTATTATCCATTGGATGTGTTTGATCTTGTTGAGATTTGAGGTTATTCACCTCATCTCTCAAAGTGACATTTTGAGAAACTAAGTTTGCTTTCTCAAGAGTTAAAGTATCAACAATGGTGTCATTGTTGATAATGCATGGAATGGATGACTTACTAACATTTGATTTCTTTAAGCTGGTATATCTAAGCATTAAAGATTGATATTTAGCAAATAATTCTTCATTAGCAATACTAAGTTCATCCATTGTTACCTCGGTATCATCCGTGTCGGAATCACTCTCATCGAAGAGTGGATCCTCTCGGGCCATGAAGCACATGTGAGCGCTCTCACCATTCTCATCATCGGAATCACTTGATGATTCTTCACTTGAGTCATCGAACGTACCTACGAGTCCTTTCTTCTTGTCTCTCTTGTTCTTGTCGGACTGTGGTACTTCGGAGCTTTCCACTTCTCTTTGTTCTTTAGCATTGGGTAATTCCTCTTGATGTGCCATGGCTTATTACACTTAAAGCAAAGAGAGGAAGTAACATTAGTAGACTGAAATCGTTTTTTTTTTTTGAGGAAAATTTACCTTTTCTAAAGAAGCGTTGGAACTTCTTCGCCATTTGGGCCATTTCACCCAAATCCATCTCATCTTCCGAATCTTCGCTATCGGAGGATGATGAATTGGCGTTGAATGCCAAAGCCTTCTTCTTGGCCTCCGAAGGATTTATCATAGCTCGAATCTTTACTCGGTTCTCTCTTCTTACCTCATAAGACATGAGAGTCACGATAAGATTCACAACTGTGTAATTCTTCAAATCATTGACCTCCTCGATGGTGATCGCTCTCCTTTCCCATTTGGAGGTCATTCCCATGATGATCTTCCTTACCTTGTCAGGTTCGGTGTATGTTTGGCCAAGGGCTTCCAATTCATTTGTGATGTCGATAAAGCGTCCGTATATCGATGCAATGCTCTCATTTTCCTGCATATGAAACAAATCGAAGTTTTGCACAGCAACATATAACTTTGAGAGTTTTACCTTGTTCGTTTCCTCATGGGTAACGATGAGATGGTTCCAAATTTGATATGCACTCTTACATGTGCATATCTTGTTGAACTCATTCGGGTCCAACGCACAATGAAGAGCGTTCATTGCTTTTGCATTGTTGACTTCGGCGGATTTCTCGGAAGACGTCCATTTCTCGAAATTCTCTTCAGTGGGCTCGACGTACTCCTTATGGAGGGTTCTCCAAAGTGAAGCAATACTAAGGAACGTCTCCATCCTACACTTCTAATAGCCAAAGTTAGTGCCCTTGAAACATGGAGAACGTACCGTAGATTGACCTTCGAAAAGTGTGGACGCTCCATCACGATCGTGATTGTTGTACGAAGTCGGCGGAGGAACGTTGTTGTTGTTGGATGCCATAGCTATAACCTTGCACTCTGATACCAATTGTAAGGATCTTGTCTATGGGGAAAACACTAGAAGGGGGGTTGAATAGTGTTTATGCAATTTAAAAAGATAGTTACACCAATTTAAATGCAATCCAACAAAAAATGCGGAATAGAAATTAAACCCAAAATGAAACACACGCAAACTCAGAGATGTTTCAAGGGTTTGGATTACCCAAGTCACTTCCCGACTTGTTCCCGGTAATCCTACATCCCTTCCACCCAGATACCTCCGGATACTCAAGTTAGAACCCTAACTTGAGGTTTCCTTAAAACCCACTTGTCGCAACCCTACAAGTGAAATCGAATACAATTGATGTCCTTGATTTCCACAACTTGGGACCAAGCAAACCGCTCTCACAACCCGAGAGCAAATTCAATTTACGAAAGTAATGAAATATGAAAGCAACACTTACAATCACATATGCCTTGAAGTAGAACTTGAAGGAGTGGTGTGTTGTGTGTTGAAGACTCTCTTGGAAGAGAGGAGAAAGCCCTTTCTCTTGACTGCACCAAATGCCTAGAAGATAACTCTTTGGTTCTAGGTTGGAGAGCAAGAGATCAAAGATAGGAATTCTTAGGGCTTTCGATTTGAGAGATTTTTAAAACTTTAGAATGAAAGCTTGAGAGATTTTGCAATAGCCTAGGTAACCTTTCAATGGAACAGTAGAAGGCCCTTATATATGTTTCTCAAATCCACAAAACAGTTTAGGCAAAAACCCTTTAGCAATCCGTGAGAAAATTCTCAACGGATAGAATCTGTGCTCGCGACAGTCGACTGTTGAGAAAACCACAGTCGCCTGTTGCACAGTCAGCAAGGGTAGGTGAGAATTCATAACGGTAACTTACCACATGGACAGTCGACTGATGAAGCAAAGATAGTCGACTGTTGAACCAATAGGCGACTGTAAATCCTTCTACATGCGACTGGCCGAAAGATGGGTAAGTTGAATGAAATCTGGAAATCTTGTAAGATAACAGGACAGACGACTGATGCAGAAAATACAGTCGACTGTTAATCACAACAGGCGACTGTAAATCCTTATACAGACGACTGTCAAATACCCTGAGAATTTCCAGATAGCAGAGTCAACAAATTAGCTCACAGACAGACGACTGTTGCAGCATATACAGTCGACTGATCCAAGGGACAGACGATTGTATATTCAACAATAGTCGACTGGCTGTAAAAGTCAGATCAATAAAGTTTGGGCAGAAGATAGACAGTCGACTGATTTACAAAACACAGTCGACTCACTTGGACAGGCGCCTGTGAATCGTTCATCAGTTGCCTGTGCGAAATAAACAGAGAGGCTCAAAACTAGATTGTTAAAAGTTTGTGCATACAGGCGACTGTAGAACAAAACACAGTCGACTGTTTTTGAGACAGACGACTGTAAAACGTTCGATAGTCGACTGTTATAAACAATCCAAGCACAATCAATTAAGAAATGAATTGAAGTCTAAGGACGAATGATCTAATGATGTCCTAAGACTGAAATGATGATGTGTGTGAGTGCTCCATCAAAGTTTTACTTCTAAGCTACATACTAGAAGAGATAAAAGAAAATTATATTGACAAATTCTCTCTTATATCCATCGTATGATCTTGAAGACTTCGTGGAGCTTCAATCATCATCTACGAACATCTAATCTATGTCATTTGCCTTCAATCAAGTTTGAGTGTCATCCATTGCAAGTAGATCTTCATAATAAGCTTAGGCAATGGATTAACTGCAAAATAGGGATTAGTCACATGTATTTATGTTTGCTCATCATTAACACCAAGTAGGGAGAAGTCCAATACTCAACACACCCCTCCTTCCCGGTCTCTTCCTCAAGCGAGCTCGACCCATCTCACCCGGAGCTCCGCCAGCTCCACCCCACCCCGGAGGCCCCGCCACATCGAACAGTTGCAGCCCTCACCGCCATGGATCGACAACCGCCGATGGCCCACCAACGACCTTGCAGATTGTTGGGCTTAGTGACAACCCTCGCTGCCAGCCTCGCTTTTGTCGTATGGTTGAGATCTTGGGAAGTCGCTGTTCTTAGCGAACTTTCGAGCTTTTTGTCCTGGGTCTTACCCCTTGAGGCGTCTCGCTTCGTTTCCTCCTTAGGTCCACTCCTTCATGTTTGCTGGATCGTGAGCTTTTGGTCGTTGAGTTGTTTAGGGTTGATGGTGATAACCGTAGATGTCGACCAATGGTGTTGGCAAGGAGTATCATTGGGGATATATTGGCTTGCTTTTGGCCTTAGGCGTTGAAGTTGGATGCCAGTCATGTGCTCGAATTTGGGAGATAGCTAGGATGTTGGTTTCTTGTTGGATGTTATTGAGATTGCTGGAAGAAGTGGTAGCGATGATCTTGACCCTCGAGAATTGGCCTTATATTGCCTATTAGTGTCGATCTGGATATTGGCTTGTAATTTGGTAGCATGGCAGATGAAGTCCATTGTGTTCGTCTGGTTAAGTGGTAACAACGCGAATGCATTAGGTTTAGCCCTTACGTTTATGTATGCTATGGCGATGATTTACATGATTAAGACCCAGTAGTCATCATTGACATGGGTTGAAAATTTTAAGTGTTACGTTCTTCTTTTTGTTATGGTTTAAATATCTTGCTACTGACTTATCACCTCAGGTTCCAAATTTGAACAGATATTATCATAATAACTATAATTTCATGTAACGCCTCTGGCTACTTGAAAAGTCGAGATAATTATTATGATGATATTGGTCGGGAGTAGTTACGAAAGCAATGGTGATGTTAATAGTAAGTATTCATTTGTAACATCTCTGGCTTTCTTGATGCTGTGATGTCACATTGTATTTCATACCTAATTTACTAGATTACTATCATTATTATCATTTATTTGCTTGAGCTTCTTCATAACATCAATTATTTGTTTTAAAAGGTCTTTTAAATTCCGAGGAAGGAATTATTTTAAGGAGGGTAGGATGTAACGGCCTGTTTTCATTAACACAACAATTCACTTATTTAACCTATTTTCTAATTTTTTTAAAAAAAATTATTTTATAATGGTTCGTCAGGAGTTGTAAGATTTCAAAAATTTCTTATAAAAATATTTTGAAGTATCAGACTAGTTATGAAGTATTTTAGAAAGATCGGGTTTCATCAAATACCTCTAAATAATCTGATAAAAATTCATTTTCAGATATTAATGTTTTGGCTTAATGAATTTATTTTCTATACAAACATTATCGAAACGATTTCAAACTTTTACAATAACATTCTAAAACCATTTAGGGCTTCCCATATTAATTTCGTAATTTTCTAAAGTCAAATCAATAGATAACCCGCGAACCCGCTTCCTAAACGTTTTGGCCTAAAACACGTAACTCCGTAACTCAAACCATGAAGCGGACTTAGTATTCGTGATCTTCGCGACGATACGATCCCGTGTGTATATTTTCGTAATTTTTCGGACACATTTGCTAGTAAGGGCAAAATTGTAATTTCGTACTTTTACTAATTATGTTTTAGCATTTTATTTAATCGTAATCACTTTTACTAATTAGATTTACTACCCTAATTATTTTAACCTAACTGATTAGCAGCCCATGTGATTCATGGCTGGCTAATCTACGGTTAGTCAATAACCCACAACTCCCTCTTTAATACCTATTTAATAACCCTCATTAATACCCTTGACTAAACCTAATATTAAATTAATTACTAATCCTATTTAACCCTACACTAATCCCTGTCCTCCTTCGTTCTAAGGCCAACTCACGCACCCAGGGACTCACTCAGTCCCTTAGTCTCTCTCTCCCCCCCAGGATCTCTCCCAAACACAAACAGACCCTCTCACTCTTTCTCCCTCTCTCTCCTTCCTCAGTGAACCCACGGCAAATGCACACCGCCCACGCCTTCGACCCCCGCTCAAGCCCCTTTGCGTCGCCCTCTGCTCTCACACTTACCCATGCCCGCCGTCTGACCTCCACCATGGCTGCCTCCTCCTCGATCTGTGCACGTTGAACCCATCGTCGCTGTGCTCCGACGCACTCCCGAGCCGCTGCTGCAGCCCATGCCGGCGCTCCGCCTTCGCCACGACATTCGCCCACCATCGGAGCCGCACTGCGCCGCCGCCGTCGTCCTCTCTCTCCCGCGCTCTCTCTGTATGCCGCCACAAATGCTGCCCTCCTCCGCCGCTCGAAGCTCCATGCCTTCAACTGCACAGCCTCCCCCGCCGCACGAAGACTTCGACGTCGCCGCCAACCCGTCCATACCCCGGAGCCCCAAACAGCCCCGATCGACATCACTCCTCTCCCCTCGCTACCGCCGGAGACCTTGTCGTCGTGCATCGCCCGAGCTCTGCCCCAGCCTTCCAATTCCGCCGCTACCCCCACCTTGCGCCGCCGAGGACCCCCGTTGTCCGCCGCCGCACTGCCCCGGGTCGCCGCCGCCGTCCGAGTGCCCCAAGACCCTCACCCCCCATCCACGAGCGTAAGAGCGAGGGTGAGAATTCGAACTTATTACGTTAAATACGAAAACGTATTTTTGTAAATACGTATTTTAATAATTATTAAATGGGTTTATTGGTTTTAAATTGATAATAAATAATATAAGCATCAGAAAAATGTGTGGCTAGCTCCAGAAAATCAGAAATAACATTCTGAACCCAATGGCACTAGTTTCATCTCAATCAGATGCTTAGTTTTTCCAGAATTAAAATTTAAGCCTAAAAGTTAAATAGGTTATTTTCATTTAAAAATCAGTAACGTGCTATTTTCACATAAAGTGATATGTGATAAAAATATATGTTAAAGTACTATTCGAGACTGTCATTTTGACAGCTCATTCACAACTTTCCGATACAGATTGCATCCAGAATAAATTATTGAATAATTATGTTAGTTAATTAAAAATTAGTTTTTAAATCTATTTTGAATTTTTTAAAAATTATAAAAATTACTATAATCTTTCGAAAAATATTTCCTCCTACGATAAATTTATTTTCATCATATCTAGCCTATATAAAAATTTAGAACACTTTTTGACGACGTTTCAGTCACTTATAAAATCAAAACGATTAAATTAAATAGATAGAAAATAGGGTAGCCTGTAACTAATGACTTCTTGTGTTTGCAGGTACCAATTCTTGTGCACCAGCATCTTTATAAGCTCTAGCTCCAACCTCGTCTCACCACGACGATCTCAAAAAGTGTAAGTCACTTTAATTCTAACTTTAGAAATTAAGCCAGTGTACTCGTATGAATTTAGGACATGACATCTAGTCTCAAAACAGTTATTGACCTGAACAGATGACTAGAGACCTAACTAAATAGGAAATGAATCAACTGCAGAGCAACTTTGACTTGAACGTACGACATCGCTAACTTTCAACTCAGATGGTTGTAATACACGACCATCTACTTGGGAAAACTATGTACTAAATGAAAACCGCATGCTCGAAACATGGATCGGGTGTAAGTCACAATGAATTCTAAAAATTAAGATAGTATATCTTATGGAATTACTGCAAGCTTGAAGCATGGATTGGTATCATAATTGTTGGACTTCAAAGCATTGCTTAGGACTGATATTCTCTGTTGAGGCTTCTGCCTTGACTTTTCAGCAAGTAAATACCATATTTGGTGTACTCATTGTTGGATGTATTGTTGTACACATTGTTGGATGTACGAAATGATGGGCCTATGAGGCCATGCGGATACGGATACAGACATGGATACGGATACGAATACGGATACGGTTGTAAATGTGTAATGTGATACAAGACGTGTTATGGGGTAGTCTTGAGCTACGAAGTGTGTGGGAGTGACCGGGTCCACCCTTATTTGGTAAGCTATACTATCACCCTGCAGGGGATGGTAGGTAGATATTCCACGAGTTGCTCCGTGGGATGGGTGCACTTCTGGTTGCATATTGTACACTCGAGCTAAGACTGTTGCACTAGCTTGATTGATAATACACGTGATATGGGGTAGTCTATGAGTGACAGGGTCCACCCTTATTTGGTAAGCTGTACCATCACCCTGCAGGGGATGGTAGGTAGATATTCCACGAGTTGCTCCGTGGGATGGGTGCACTTCTGGTTGCATATCGTACACTCGAGCTAAGGCTGATGCACTAGTTCAGTTGCTATGTTACCATTGTTCCGTCACGACCATTGACTTGATACCACTATTTTACTGACTAAGTCAAGATTACTCGAACGTGATAGAACGGTTTAATAATAAGCGGTCTTAAATTACTACCAAATCAGTGTCTATAAAGGAATGGGAAGGGGGTTGGTCAACCAAAGGACTTGTCCTACGTTCTTAGAGGTGACCTGTGCCTTCAAGCCCTGACTACCTGGCTGATTTGGGAGTTAAACTAGATTTCTTATTATTAGGCATGCCTACACTATTAGATAGTCAAGCGACGCCCACCTTCTTAAGTGTTGTTACAACCACCTGGATGTCTAACTATCATCATCACATTGGCTGTTGGATAAAATATTGTTGCTACCATTTGCCATGCCACAGTTGTACGTCTTACAATCACCTTTACTTTATGCATTACACGCACTTTACTTACAACACCTGAATAGTTTCCAATACTTTACTTATCACTTCTATCAACTCATACCTGTATAACCATCTTTTGTTTACCATAGTCTGTTCCATACTTTTGCACTCCTTTATTTCTATTGCTAGAATTGTTGTGACTTACCTACGGTTTCCATCTCTGTGGCACCGCAGACGACGTACACATGGAGGCAGATGCTCTTGAGTTAATAGCACCAGAGTTGTTTCAGAGTGTTTTCTCACTACAATGCGTTGACCGTGGAGAACCCGGTCAACGTGGTCAAGGGACCCGCTTTGGATCCCTCGGGGGCTTCGAATCGGTGCAGAAGGGGCGAGGGGAAGCCTCGGCCCTGGTTGAGACGCTCGGCCTCGGACAGACGCGCTCGGCCTCGGCTGGGAGGGGGACGAGGGGTAGCCTCAGTCGCCCGGGTAGATGCACGGCCGTCCGGTGGCGAGGGTGAGTCTCAGACCCGATGAGGACGCTCGGCCTCGGTAGGACGTGCTCAGCCACGGCCGGCTGACGGTGAGGGGAAGCCTCACTGTCCGGTTGATCGAGTGGCCGGAAAGGGGCGAAGGATAGCCTCGGCCCGTTGATCTGTTGTCCACCTGCGCAGACGAGGACGCTCGTCAGGGGGCCGGACCTTGGTTCCGGCCAAATCCCCTCCGATGCCTAAGTCAGATAGAGATCTGAGAAAGGAGGCCCGGCAGAGACGGTCCGACTCGTGAGGAGGTCGTAACGGCGTCTCTCGGCGCGAGCGGGGGAGGAAGGAGATGAATTGGGGGGACGAGGTCGTTGATGGAGTACCTTAGGCTTTGTTACCTGAGATGCGGTCCTTTTCTTCGTCATCTTCCTGACCCTTTTGTAGAGCTCCCAGCGTGATTGGCTCTGGCCCACGTCCCACGCCCGCCATCGATCGTGCCCCATCCGTCCCTCCTCACCGCCGCCCTCTCCGCCATGCCAGCACCTCCCCATTATCGCCATTTAGTGGTCGCGTGTCCGGGGGAGCGGTTTTCGCAGGAGTGGGCGAACGGCCAACGGGTTATGGGGGCCGGGTCGGATCGACGTTTCGAGAAGGTCCCTTGTAGGGCCTTTGCCGAATGGGCTTTCAGGATGCAGGTGGGCTCTTGGGCTCGTGCTTTATGGGTCTCGGTCAAATAGGCGTAACAATTGCCCCCATCGGTCGGGTTGATCGGCCTCGGCCGGTTCGGCTCGGCCGATGTGACCTCTGCCGATTTTGACAGGTTCTCCAGTCGATGCCGACTCATTTATTAGTGGTCATCATGAGTTAGCCCGTTCGATGTTTTTAAGGCGCGGGTTCCGAAGCGCCGTCGGCCTTCAGATGTTGCCACGTGTAGCGGTAAGCTTATCCCTGCCGCTCGCGGAGTCGTCTTAAGTGGAGAAGCCGAGGGATTCGTGGGCCGCCATCCCATCATCTTTCTTCTTTGCGCTGATCCCCCTTCTGTCTGAGCTTTCCCCCATGTCGTCTTCCTCTGCTACGGGCTCGGTTCGGTCGGAGCGCGACGCGGCTCCGGGTCTGGCGGGTGGCACTCCTTCGGCGATCAGTCAGCACGGGAATGATCTTTCAGGGGTTCCTTCTGAGGTCATGGCGTGGCCTTCGTCGATCTGTGCCACCGCCATCGGGAGCGTGCGCTCCTCCTACCTGCTCCCGCCCTACTCGGCTCGTGCCCCTGGGGCTGACGAGCGGATCTGCTCTCCTGGTCCCAATGAGGTCGGAATATATGAAAAGTGCTTCCACTTCGGGCTCCGTTTCCCGCTTCATCCTTTTATCGTTGAGTTCCTTCAGGCCCACAATGTGTGCTTGTGTCAATTCTGTCCCAACGCCGTCGGGATCCTCATCGGGTTCGTTGTCGTCTGCATGCTGAAGGGTGTGGTGCCCTCTCTCCGCCTCTTTGCCCAGTTCTACCGCCTGAACCTCCACCAATCGGGGGCGTGGATTTACATCAGCGCCCGCCCGAAGATGTCCCTGGTGCTGGGGTTGCCGAGTTCTCTGAAACGCTGGAAGGGGGAATACGTGTTCGTCACATTCCCCTCGAGCGTACACTTCCCGGCACGGTGGGTGGCGGCCGGTGCCGTTGTTCTCAATCTGGGTGAGCCGACGGTCGCTGAGCAGCAGACGGCGAGGGACATGTTGGCGATTCCTCCGAGGGAGCGCTCGATCGACTTCCTCTTTAGTGACTTTAATTTGCGTAAGACGGTGTGGCCCCTAGGTAAGCTGCTCCGTGCGTTCGCCCCTCGAGATCGTCCAGGTTCCGCTCTGTCTCTCATTTATCCTTTGAGTGCAGGTGGGTTCCCTCTCGGTCCTTCTCCCGCCAGCGCTCTCGTGCAGGCTTCAAACCCGGATCCGCGCAGAAGGGACCATGTGTTGGCGGTCCGGAAGAAGCAGCGGGTTGTGACCGTATCCGGAGGCTCGAAGCGAAAGAAGATGTCGTCTCCCTCTCTCCCCTTGCAGGGATCTCCCGAGAGGCTCCGTGGGGGGGTCGAGGGGGCCGACGTTCAGCCGACTGCTGACCGACCTCATCCCGCTCCCGTTGAGGTTGCCTGGCCGTGGGCCGGCCCTTCACCTCTTCCGGACGGCTTTCTCCCTGATGCTTACAGTCGGTATCTGGGGGCGTTCCGCTCCGCTCCTGGCGAGTTCCCTTCGTCAGGGGAGGGTCTTCTTCGTCCACGCTTTCCAGTGGGTGAGAAGGAGTCGGTGTTCTCGAGCCGTGGAGCCGCCGCTCGAGTGGCCGAGAACTGTTGTCTCCCTCCCGACCAGGCGGTGTTGGACGGAGTCAGAGGTGATTGCTTGGCTACCTTCGTGATCCAGGCTGGTCAACAGGTAGTGCGTCTCTGCTTGTCCCCCCGTTCTCCAGCCGCTTTTGCCCTCTCACCTTCGTTGCTTTGGCACAGTTGTCCTCGGTGGGCCTCTCGATGAGGCGCCAATTCGCGGCTCTTCCTAAAGCCAAATCCGTGGCTGGGCTAGGCCCTGAGGTCCCTGGCGAGGAGGAGGAGGAAGCTGGTCAGTTGGAGGAAGCGCGGGTCCAATCCCTGAACTCCCGCATAACTGAGCTGTCCTCTGCCCTGGAGGCGGCGGATCGCGAGAGAGCCGTGGCTCTGGCCGCGAAGTCCGAGGCCGAGACGCGGCTCGCCTCTCTTTTAAAAGACGTCGACGCGTCTGGAGGAGTCAAGCAGATCCCCGGCCCGGCCGCTGCCCCCGATGCCTCGGAGCTGTCCGATCGTCTGGATGCGGCGGAGGAGCAGGCGAGGGCCCTTGCTGCCCAACTAGGAGAGAAATCCCGGGAGATCGAGAAGGAGAAGGCGGAGCACCAACGCCAGGTAGAGACCTTAGAGGCCCAGCTGCGTGGGCTCGAGGAGGTGGATCCGGCCCGGATCGCTCAGGATGCCGTGGCGGAGTATGCCACCTCCTTTGTGGAGACCGCCTTGACGACGTCGTACGAGAAGGGCTTCGCCCGGTGCCAGTCCGAGATCCAAAAGAAGTTCCCGCTCTCGGGGATTGACTTCGAGAAACTTCGGATGTACCCTGACGCCGAACAGAGCAAGGGGGAGGCCCTAGTGAGCTGCCAGCTTGTGGCTCCACCGGTGCCCCCGGGGAAAAATGAGGGAGGGGAATGCCCCTCGACCTCTTCGCGTATCCCTCTGTATGCCTTTTCGCTTTATCTGGAAAGGAGTGAAATTAAAACAAATTTATTTCATAGGAAGTGATACATCTATTGAAAGTATTTGCGTAAATATTCCGCATTCCAAGTGTGAGTGAGAACTCTCCCTTCCATGTCGGCTAGTCGGTAGGCTGCAGGTCCGAGGACCTCGACGACTTTGTAGGGTCCCTCCCATCTAGCCGCGAGCTTCCCTTTGCGAGCGGTATCGGTGGTGAAGCCCGCTTTCCGGAGGACCAGGTCCCCGAGGTGGAAGCTTCTCCCTCGCACCCGAGCGTTGTAGTATCGGGCCACCTTCTGCTTTTGGCGGACGATGGTGGCCAGTGACTGCTCCCGTCGCTCGTCGAGGAGCTCCAGGCTGAGCCCTAGGCCCTGCGAGTTCCGGTCTTCGTCAAAGTATTTGAGGCGGAGAGATTCCTCCCCCAATTCGACTGGTACCACCGCCTCGGCCCCGTAGGTGAGCATGAAGGGGGTCTCGCCCGTAGCCTCCTTGTGGGTCGTCCGGTATGACCAGAGTATCCCGGGGAGCTCTTCCGGCCAGTTCCCTTCGGCGTCCTTTACTTTCTTTCGGAGGGGCTCTATGATACACTTGTTGGCCGCCTCTGCCATCCCGTTGGTTTGGGGGTGTGCCACCGAGGCAAAGAGGAGCTTGATTCCCTATTCCTCGCAAAAATCTTTAAACCCTGCTGAATCAAACTGCTTCCCGTTGTCTGTGACGATGGCCCGTGGTACTCCGAATCGAGAGATGATGGAATTCCACACGAAGCTTTTCGCTTTCTTCCACGTGATGGTCGCCAACGGCTCAGCCTCGATCCACTTGGTGAAGTAGTCCACTGCCACGATCAGGTGCTTCCGCTGCCCTCGTCCTGGCTTGAACGGTCCGAGGATGTCGAGCCCCCATTTCGCAAAGGGGAGGGGGCTCACGATGGGGATGAGCTCTGACGGAGGAGTCGAGATGTGGTGGGCATACCTCTGGCATTCTTGGCATTTCTGCACGTAGCTTGTAGCATCTTTGGCCAAGGTCGGCCAGTAGTACCCCTGCCTTAAGATCTTCTGCGTGACTATCTTGCCCCCGTGGTGATTCCCGCAGATCCCGTCGTGAACCTCCTGTAGGACGTAGTCAGCTTCTTGCGGTCCGATGCACTTCAGGTATGGGAGGACATCCGTCTTGGTCCAGCGTCTCCGGTAGAGCGTCCCCTCATGGATCACGTATCGGAGTGCTTTTCTCTCCAGGGTTCGGCGCTCATCCCCATCGGCCGGCACCTCTCCGTGGGTGAGGTATCGGATGATCGGGTCCATCCAGGTGGGCTCTTGGTCGATCGCCATCACCTCGTGCTCCATCGTGCTGGGGGACGGCAGGTTCTCTACGTAGATGGTGCGGCCCAGCTCCTTTGGCGAGGACGAGGCCAGTTTTGACAACGCATCGGCCCGCGCATTCTCTGATCGTGGGAGGTGTAAGACCTCCACGTCCTTGAATTTGGACATCGCCGCTCTGGCGACTGGGAGATATCTCTGCATCGCCTCCTCCCGTGCCTCGTAACTCCCTAAGAGTTGGTTGACAATGAGCTTCGAGTCGCTGAGGAGGCGGACGGACTCGGCCCCGAGCTCCAGGGCCAGCCTCAGGCCGTTGATCACAGCTTCGTATTCCGCCACGTTGTTCGTGGCCGGGAACTCGAACCGCAACGCGTATTCCGCGATGTTCCCCTCCGGAGATCGGATCGCAATCCCAGCTCCTCCTCCTGACTGCGTGGCCGACCCGTCCACATGAACTATCCACGCTCCTGGATCCTCTGGTTGAAAGTGGTCAGCCGAAAGAAAGGACAAGGGTTGAGCAGTTACCGTCCCCGGGCCTTCTCCCTCTGGGGGGCCCTTTCCTTCCGTCGTGCATTCGGCGATGAAGTCGGCTAGGGCTTGTCCCTTGATGGCCGTGTGCGGTTTGAATCGGAGGTCGAACTCGCTCAGCTCCACTCCCCAGTTTAGCATCCTTCCCATTCGATCGAATCTCTTGAGGTTCTGCTCTAGCTGTGAGTCGGTCAGGATTAGTATGGTGTGGGCCTGGAAATAGGGTCGGAGCCTTCGCGCTGAGAGGACGAGGGCGTACGCCAGTTTCTCCATGGGCGAGTATCGCACCTCCGCCCCCTTCAAGATCCGGCTCGTGTAATATACCGGCCATTGCACCCCGCTGTCCTCCCGGATCAGCACCGAACTCACAGCTTCCTCTGCGCACGCCAGGTAAAGGCTCAGCGACTCCCCTTCCCGGGGTTTGGACAGGAGAGGGGGGCTGCGGAGATACTCTTTGAGGTCCCCGAACGCCCGGGAGCAGTCTTCGTCCCAGTGTATCGTCTTCCTATTGTTCGGAGGTTCCGCGATTGCTTTCCTCAGGACCTTGAAGAAGGGAAGCGATCTTTCCGCTGATTTGGAAAGGAATCGCCCCAGGGCTGCGATGCGCCCGTTCAACCTCTGTAGCTCCTTGATCGTCGTCGGCTCGCGCATGTTAACCAGCGCCTCGATCTTGTCGGGATTAGCTTCAATACCACGATTAGTTATCATAAATCCCAAGAATTTGCCAGATCTTACCCCGAACGTGCATTTCGCGGGGTTGAGCCGAATGTGGTGTCGCCGCAACCGCTCGAAGGTCTCCCGCAAGTCGGCGATGTGGTCTTCCGGTCGCCTTGACTTGACAAGCATGTCGTCGACGTAGACTTCTAGGTTCCTCCCGATCTGGGAGCTGAACACCTTGTTGACCATTCTCTGGTAGGTGGCCCCCGCGTTCTTCAAGCCAAAGGGCATCTTCTTGTAGCAGTAGGTTCCCCGGTCCGTTGTGAAGGCTGTCATCTCTTCGTCCCGGGGGTCCATCTGGACTTGATTGTACCCGGAGTAAGCGTCCATGAAGCTTAGCATCTCGTATCCCGAGGCGTTGTCCACCAGGTGGTCGATGCGCGGCAGGGGGTAGCTATCCTTGGGGCAGGCCTTGTTGAGGTCACTGAAGTCCACGCACATTCGCCACTTCCCACAGACGGCGCCAGATGTTTCAGAGTGTTTTCTCACTACAATGCGTTGACCGTGGAGAACCCGGTCAACGTGGTCAAGGGACCCGCTTTGGATCCCTCGGGGGCTTCGAATCGGTGCAGAAGGGGCGAGGGGAAGCCTCGGCCCTGGTTGAGACGCTCGGCCTCGGACAGACGCGCTCGGCCTCGGCTGGGAGGGGGACGAGGGGTAGCCTCAGTCGCCCGGGTAGATGCACGGCCGTCCGGTGGCGAGGGTGAGTCTCAGACCCGATGAGGACGCTCGGCCTCGGTAGGACGTGCTCAGCCACGGCCGGCTGACGGTGAGGGGAAGCCTCACTGTCCGGTTGATCGAGTGGCCGGAAAGGGGCGAAGGATAGCCTCGGCCCGTTGATCTGTTGTCCACCTGCGCAGACGAGGACGCTCGTCAGGGGGCCGGACCTTGGTTCTGGCCAAATCCCCTCCGATGCCTAAGTCAGATAGAGATTTGAGAAAGGAGGCCCGGCGGAGACGGTCCGACTCGTGAGGAGGTCGTAACGGCGTCTCTCGGCGCGAGCGGGGGAGGAAGGAGATGAATTGGGGGGACGAGGTCGTTGATGGAGTACCTTAGGTTTTGTTACCTGAGATGCGGTCCTTTTCTTCGTCATCTTCCTGACCCTTTTGTAGAGCTCCCAGCGTGATTGGCTCTGGCCCACGTCCCACGCCCGCCATCGATCGTGCCCCATCCGTCCCTCCTCGCCGCCGCCCTCTCCGCCATGCCAGCACCTCCCCATTATCGCCATTTAGTGGTCGCGTGTCCGGGGGAGCGGTTTTCGCAGGAGTGGGCGAACGGCCAACGGGTTATGGGGGCCGGGTCGGATCGACGTTTCGAGAAGGTCCCTTGTAGGGCCTTTGCCGAATGGGCTTTCAGGATGCAGGTGGGCTCTTGGGCTCGTGCTTTATGGGTCTCGGTCAAATAGGCGTAACAAGAGTTCAACCCTGAGACCGCAACTTCAGAGTTATTTTCAGTTGTATTTTCTTTCCTTCATGTCGTTTGTTGGAACATTTTGTAAAGTATGGATTGTAATAATTGGACACTATTTGGGTATTTTGTACATCTCTGCATCGTGGCTATTTTGTTTTCACTGGTTAACTGCAGGACCTGCACAAATATCAAAAAAGTAACGGGCCTGGGAAACGGGTCGTTAGACGTACATTGAACGCCGACATGTTGTCCCTAGACTTCTTCCTACGAGGCAGCCTCTTTGCCATTACAGCATCGCCCACAACAACTGTGACGTTGCTAGTTGACATCCTTTCCCCCAACCGCAAGCTCTGATACCAACTGTCACAGACGGATTGTTTAGCTACTTGACTCTTCCAATCCCGTGCGGCAGTTAGCTTACGCATCCCTCTTTTGGAACGGCTAAGTCAGCCTAACTCTCACTCCCACTCTCACTCTCAAGAAAGAACTTAAGAGCACAAAAGAGAACACCCGAGAGAACTTGGAGAATACCTTTTTATTACTTCAACTCTTGGATGGTTACACGTGCCTCTCCTTGCCTCTATTTATATGTGAGACCACCTTACAACCAATGGTGGGGATTAGGCTTCTAGAGTCTTCCTTGATCCAATGGCTAAGGAAGTATCTCTAGAACGTTCTCCATTATTCCACCTTTTAAATGATACCCATGAATATACAAGGACATTCTAGATATACTTATTTACAAGTATACCATAGAATACTCTAGAGAATGTCACATCCCATGCCAAATAGGAACTGATACGACTATTTTGGAAAAGCCCAAAGGCTGGAAGCCCAAGATCCAGCTGTGGACAAGAAGCCTGCTAGCAAGATTGGGCCCCGCCGGACGAGGCCCACGAAGAAAACGCGGCCCGATCGATGAGGCCCCAAAAACCCGAACCCTCCACGGTTCGACACGCTCGTAACCAGCCCACGATCCCCGGAAAAAACCACTCCCCCGGGGTGTAGGGCCTTAATGCCCATTACCCGCAATCGGCTCCCCCATGACGCTGGCAGGCGCCATCGTGGGGACGGATCTCGAGGGCGTGAGTGGGGGCGGACGGCGTGACGGCGTGGATGGGGGCAATCGCGGCGAGGACCCAATAAAAGGGCTGGAGGGACAACAGAGCAAAAGATTGAACCCCAGGTATACTAATCTGAGGTATTCCATCAACGACCTTGGTTTTTCCTCCATTACTTCTTCCTCCCCCTGCTCGTGTCGCGGGTCAGTGCATCGATCTCCTCTCGAGTCGAACCTACCCCACCGAGCACGTCTCAGACCCTGATCTGACTTAGGCATCAGAGGGGATATGGCCGGAACCAAGGTCCGGCCACCCTGACGAGTTTCTCTTCTATTTAGGAAGGAGCCGACCGAGGCGCCGATGCTACCCCTCAGCGCCCGACGACCACTCTCGCGGTTGGCGGGTGTGGCAACCAGAGACCGAGCTCCAAGCGAGGCACCGAGGCTACCCCTCGTCGCCCGCCTTACCGATGCCGAGCCCATCGAACAGAGCAGAGGTCTCCCCTCAGCTCCGCTTCAGCCAAGGATCGACGCTCGCCCTCGACTCCGTCTCCGACTCGCGCTGAGTGCACGTGCGCCAGGCGTGACCAAGGGATCCCAACCAATCCCTTGACCTCGTTGACCGATCAGTCGTCGGTCAATGATTCAGTGTTGAGAAAACACTCGTAAACATCTAGCGCCGTCTGTGGGAACCGAAGTAAGCCCACATCAAACCACTGGAATGGAAACCATTTGCAATGGAGCGGGGTGCATGCCCCCCATCCAGGAGGAGGGAGATTACATTCCCCCTGAAAACCAGCTCAGCCACACCACCGAGGGGACAGGCGAGTCCCGATCGGTCACCCAAGAGCAGCTCCACACCTTCGCCCAGGAGACCAACGCCAACATCCGGACGTTGGCCGCAACAATTCAACAACTCGTCGGTGACGCACCCATCTAGGGAGATGAGCTGAGCGAGGCCCACCGCTGGGGAGGGGGCCACCAACCCATGCGGTCCACCGTGGTCACCGACCACAGGAACGGAGGGCCCAACCTGGAGCGGTGATTCACTACACCGGGCTTCGACCCAGCACGGTCTCCCACCCCCACCTCTTTTCGCGAGAGAAGCAAGAGGGGCTTCGAGCAATCTGAGGGGAACTCGGTGACCGCCTCGACTAGACGATCATATTCATCCAGGCACCGACGGGACGATCGCCGAGACTTCGGAGATCGGTCTCAGCGGAGCGGAAGTCTCCTCCGAGTGAAGCGGGACATGCAAGAATACCGAGGCAAGAAAGGGGACGCGCCCAGAAGGGGCCTCGCCCCCAGCTTACCGGGGGCACAAGGGACGGCCAAGCCTGAACATGTCCCCCCACTGCCACCTGGCGAGCACGAGATAAACGAAGGAGGGCGGCCGGGGGCCGTTAATGGTGAACGATGCCCCCTAACCCGGAGGATAACTGAGGCACGAGTGCCCTCAAGTTTCAAGGTGCCGACGCTGGAGAAGTACGACGGCACGGGCGATCCCACTGACCACGTGATTGATCATGAGGGGGTCATGGCATTCCAGGGGGCAGACGACACCCTACTTTGCAGAGGTTTCTATTCCACCCTCCAGAAGGCAGCAAGGACCTTGTACCACAGCCTGCCCAATCACTCCATCGATAGCTTCGAGGAGCTTACCCAGTTGTTCTGCAGGCAGTTCGTGGCCGGGCGACAGGTAAAGCCGGACTCAGAACTCTTGTTCAATGTGGTGCAGGGTCCCGGGGAATCTCTAAGGCACTTCATGCGTCGCTTCAACACGGAACGACTAAACGTGGAGAGCTGTCCCGAGCTGGTTGTGAAGACGGCCCTGAAGAAAGGATTACGACATATGGGCTTGAAGAAGTCATTGCACAACGACCCCCCAAAGGACCTCGCCGGGGTCATGGCGCGGGCCGAGCGCTTCATGCTGACAGAAGAAGCCTTGGTCGTCGACGAGGGAAGGGCCAAACGAGGATCCAAGCGCGCCGAAAGTGAGCGCCGCAGCTCGGAGGAGCATCGATAGGAGAGAAAGGCCCGAGGAAAGCAGCGGATAGAAGAGCCGCGACACACCCAGCTGAACGCTGCCCCGGACGTTGTCCTCGCACACACCCAGAAGGAGGGGCGCATGGGCCTGCCACCTCTGAGGATGAAGAGAGGCGGGAGAGACAAAGAGAAGTACTGCAAATATCACAAGGACAATGGCCACGACACTGACGACTGCTGGCATCTGAAGAAAGACATAGAGAAGCTGGTGAGTCGGGGGCACTTGAAGAACTTCACTGACGATCCCGCTCCGGGTGAGGGGACATCCAGGCAGCCGGACAAGGGGAAGAAAGTAAACTTAGTCCAGGAACCCTTGCGTATCATCGAGTGAGCGGGTGGGACGTACGGCTGCGACCTCACCGGGGGAGGGCTCTCCCACCTTGGCCCCCTCCGTTTTTTGTATTTCCTCCAAATGTACCGGACCATAGAATGAAAGAAGGACATTGTTGGTACAAACGCAACCTCCTTTTTTCCGCATTTGATTGAATAGCCGTTTCAAAATTCGGTAGAGAACTTGATCTCCTCTCCCAGAGGACCGCTGTCGCTCGACAGACGAGAGCCTGCTAACGAAATCGATCGGCCGTAAGGCTAGGGGCGGCTCCCCTAGCAGGCCGATCTGGAAACTCGTCAGTGAGCCTGGGGGCAACTCCCCCAGCAGACGGGCCCAGAGATTGGCCCTAAGTCGGAGAGCAACCCTCCGCAGGCCCGCCGAAATCGATCGACCGTAAGGCTGGGGGCAGCTCCCCCAGCAGGCCGATCTAGAAGCTCGTCCGTGAGCCCGGGGGCAACTCCCCCGGCAGACGGGCCCTGCGATCGGCCTTAAGTCGGAGAGCAACCCTCCGCAGGCCCGTCAAAATCGATCGGCCGCAAGGCTGGGGGCAGCTCCCCCAGCAAGCAGATCTGGAAACTCGACCGTGAGCCCGGGGCAACTCCCCCAGCAGACGGGCCCTGTGATCGGCCCTAATTCGGGGAGCAACCCACCGCAGGCCCGCCAAAACCGATCTGCCGTCAGGCCAGGGGCAGCCCCCCCAGCAGGCCGATCCTTAAAACCACCCGTAAGGCTGGGGGCAACTCCCCCAGTAGACGGGGACATCGATTGGCCATAAGCCGAGGGATAACTTCCCTCGCCGACCAAACGATCTGCCCGCTCATAAGGCTAGGGACAACTCCCCCAGCAGACGGAGACATCGATCGGCCATAAGCCAAGGGATAGCTTCCCTCGCCGACCGATCGATCCGCCCGCCCATAAGGTTGGGGGTGACCCCCCAGCAGGCGGGGGCATGAGTCGGTTATGCACCGAGGGGTAACCCCCCTCGCTGACCAAACGATCCGCCTGCCCATAAGGCTGGGGGTGACCCCCCCCCCCAGCAGGCGGGGGCATGAGTCGGTTATGAGCCGAGGGGTAACCCCCCTCGCCGACCAAATGATCCGCCCGCTCATAAGGCTGGGGGCAACTCCCCCAGCAGACGGGGACATCGATCGGCCATGAGCCAAGGGATAGCTTCCCTCGCCGACCGATCGATCCGCCCGCCCATAAGGCTGGGGGTGACCCCCCAGCAGGCGGGGCATGAGTCGGTTATGAGCCGAGGGGTAACCCCCCTCGCTAACCAAACGATCCACCCGCTCGTAAGGCTGGGGGCAGCTCCCCCAGCAGACGGAAACATCGGCTGGTTGAGCCAAGGAGCGGCCCACCTCGCCGAGCCGCCAATCCGGCTGGCTGCGAGATCGGGAGCAACCTAAGCTGCGTGTAAGGCAACCATCTACTGCGAGTGAAGGATGAACTATGACGAAACAGACAGGGGCGCCAATAAGATGCCAACGGGGTTCGGTGTCCGAAAAATCCCTCGCCCTCCCCGCGAACAATAAGGGAATGCCGACGAAAGGTGGAACTCGCAGCCAGTCCGAAGCACGGTAAAAGACCAAAAAGGCTGAGGGTCCCCGCATGTCAGAAAACCCCCAGCAACTAAGAGGCTATATAAATAAAATTGTTCAAGATTACAAACCAAAGGAAGGGGGGAGAAACAGGGTACGAAGGCCTAAGACCTCGGGGCCCTGGAGGAGGCATCCTCTGGCACCTCGCCCTGCTCAGAATGTGGAGGATCAACTGGCGGGAGGGGCTAACGGGCACACTCCGCAAAACGCCGGAAGGAGTCCCGAACGACGTCAATGATCCGGGGGCAAGAAGGTCCTCGTAAGAGCTGAAAGCCTCCCTAAGGACCTCTGTGATCCTTTCTCCCAAGACTCCGCCGACGCCCCTCTCCACCTCGTCAACGAACCGGGTCATCTGGCGCAAGTCCGCCAGCTCGTTCTGGAGATCGTTCCTCTCCTAGCGGAACGCCTCTTTCGCCTCCCGGGCCGACCTCAGAGCGTCGTCCAGCTCCCCCGGAGGTCCATCACTTGACCAGCGAGCTCGTCCACCCGGCGTCGGAGATGACGAGCTTCCATGCGCGCCTCTTGGATGGCCACCTCGGCCTCCCCAGCCCTTGTGCGCTCCCGGGCAACGGACTCTTCCAGCTCCCTCGCTCGGGCCGCTCGACGCTGCGCCTCGACGGCCATCGTGGTGGCCTGCGCAAAGAAAGGAGTTATACGGGGAATGGTCAAGAGACAGTTTTGAGAACAACAAAGCAGTCGAACCTGTTGAAGCTGCCAGACCAAGGAGTCCGACAGCCTGTCGGTAGGAGCTCTCTCTAGGAGAGATCGATCCCTCAGGAGGACCGAGCCGTGCGCCAACTGGTTAGCCACGACCCGGTCGACGAACACCGAGTCCTCGGGAGCAACCTCGGGGCCCGCCAAGACATTTGCAAACATACCGCCGGCTCCCACCAGGGAAGGCTCGGCCGAGACGGTGGGAGTGGTCACTAGGGTCAGCGGGAGAGTCTCGCTGGAGGCCGACGGCACCTCGGGGACCACTGGAGTACGGATCTCTTCACATTCCTTCCGCCTCTTCCTCTCGCTGGGGCCGGCGGAGGTAGGAGGAGAACGCTTGCACCCCGCACCCTGACCACCCGCGGGCACGCGGGGGGGGGGGGGGGGGGGGGGGGTCGGCTCGGATCCCGCGTCGCCTCCCTCGGCTTGGACGGGGCGAGGATGTCCAGCCCCGGGGGCCCCACCCTCAGGAGGGATCTCCGCAGCCAAGGGAGGAGGAGTCACCACACCGCGGGCTCCACTCTCCCCACGGCAGGCTCGGCCTGCCGCACCTCTTCGTCAACAGTGCGACGCGGCGCTTGCCCCGATGGGTTCCCTCGGCTTCGGCTGGCACCCCTTCGGATGAGTTCGTTGACGTTTCGGTAAATTCGCGTCCGGCCATCCCTGCAGAAGGAAAGAAGATCAGGGTAAGCTAGGGAGAAAACAGAAAGAAATAAAGAGCCTACCGGGGGTCCATAGCACAGTTTTGAGATGCAGGTCATCCAGCAGAGGCCAGACCGACCTCTCCAATAAAGAAATAGATGACAACAGCCGAACAGCTGCCTGGTCGGCCTCGGAGAGGGTCAACGTCAAGTTGTACTGACATAGCCCTCCCCAACCTGTCAATATCTCGGCGTCCTCAGAAAAGACGACAAAAACATAGCTCGAGCTCCAGTCCCCCACCCAGCGGGGGAGACCGAGCAAACACTCCCTCCCCACGCGAGCCCGGAGATGCTGCCATGACCCTTGGTCGACCGTCTGAACCCGATAGTGATGAAAGAGAAGAGGAAGAGACGGCTCTATGCCATGGGCGAGGCAGAGCATGATGAACCCGGTCAGCATCGCGACGGAATACAGGGTCAATTGACACAAGGACACCTTCAGGCGCTCTATGACCTGGATGATGAAGGTATGAAGGGGGAAACGGAGGCCCAGGTGAAAACTTTCGACGTAGACGCCGACCTCATTACCCCGCGGAAAGCAAATCCGCTCATCGTAAAAGAGGACCCGGACGTCGTACGGATGACACAAATACCTCTCCCGGATTTCTGCGGCCACCGGGAAAGTCACCTTGGACGGCGACCCAAGGACCGCCGGGGGAACATCGTATCTCTCGGCGGCCTGAGCCACATCGTCGCCAACGGGGTCCGCGAAACATTTTCTTTTCCCCTTATCCCTAACAGGACGAGCCCCCGAAGGGACTCCGGGTCCCGAAGGTCGGGCATTGCCAGACCCAGGCGCCGGAGGATCCCTAGGTCTCGACGCCGAATCGCCTATTCTAAGCGTAGCCATGGGACAAAAGAAGAGAAGGAGGTTACCTTGAGAAGGAGATGCATGGAGAAGGGTGACGGAAAGAGGGAGCTTGCGAAATCGAGATCAGAAGAGCGCGAAAGGATTGACGTCTGGGAAGCCGGCATCGTATATGCAGGGCAATCGAGGAATACAAACCGTCCGGAGAGGAGCACATGGCAGCATCAGAGGGTCGACGGCGTTTCGAAACCTGCACCAAGAGAAGATCAAACGGGCCGCATCATGATGACCCCCATTTAATGGGCTGGCCTCGACTGACGCGCTTGTCAAATCCCAAACAGTCACATCGCCCGAACTAAACCGGCTAAACCCGAACGGCTCGGACGATGGGGGCAATTGATACGACTATTTTGGAAAAGCCCAAAGGCTGGAAGCCCAAGATCCAGCTGTGGACAAGAAGCATGCTAGCAAGATTGGGCCCCGCCGGAAGAGGCCCACGAAGAAAACGCGGCCCGATCGATGAGGCCCCCCGAGAACCCGAACCGTCCACGGTTCGACACGCTCGTAACCAGCCCACAATCCCCGGAAGAAACCACTCCCCCGGGGTGTAGGGCCTTAATGCCCATTACCCGCAATCGGCTCCCCCATGAAGCTGGCAGGCGCCATCGTGGGGATGGATCTTGAGGGCGTGAGTGGGGGCGTGACGGCGTGACGGCGTGGACGTGGGGCAATCGCGGCGAGGACCCTATAAAAGGGCTGGAGGGACAACAGAGCAAAAGATCGAACCCCATGTATACTAATATGAGGTATTCCATCAACGACCTTGGTTTTTCCTCCATTACTTCTCCCCCCTGCTCGTGTCACGGGTCAGTGCATCGATCTCCTCTCGAGTCGAACCTACCCCGCCGAGCACGTCTCAGACCCTGATCTGACTTAGGCATCGGAGGGGATACGGCCAGAACCAAGGTCCGGCCACCCTGACGAGTTTCTCGTCTATTTAGGAAGAAGCCGACCGAGGCGCCGAGGCTACCCCTCAGCGCCCGACGACCACTCTCGCGGTTGGCGGGTGTGGCAACCAGAGAACGAGCTCCAAGCGAGGCGCCGAGGCTACCCCTCGTCGCCCGCCTTACCGAGGCCGAGCCCAGAGAAGAGGTCTCCCCTCAGCTCCGCTTCAGCCAAGGATCGACGCTCGCCCTCGACTCCGTCTCCGACTTGCGCTGAGTGCACGTGCGCTAGGCGTGACCAAGGGATCCCAACCAATCCCTTGACCTCGTTGACCGATCAGTCGTCGGTCAACAATTCAGTGGTGAAAAAATACTCGTAAACAGGAACCAAATAAGAGCCAACTAAGCAATGACAGGCGTCCATGACATTTTGAGGGGGTGAAGATTCCTAATTTGCTTTGGACCCACACCTACTTGACTTGAGTGGAAACATGACGAGCGGTTGGAAGTCGAAACAAAACATTACAGAAATTTTACCGATTTATTACTGAGTTCGAATTTTACCCTTGAACCAAACTCACGAGTAATGCCCAAAAAAGAGCGGGCCGTTTACATATATAGGCCCAATAAAAAAACAGAGCGGTTTGCGGGCAGAGCAGCTAGCGCTTCTAGGTTTTGTTTTTTCGGCCGTGGGAGGCAGCCCTAATTTGTGCAGCCGTTCGTTTCTTCTTCGTTTTCTTCTCAGGTTTTGGCTCAAAATGCTCACCTTTTTCTTTTAATGACTAAAATTTTGATTGATTGCTAATTTACTTGTTAGAGTTTAATTTGATGGGTGAATGTAAGCCATAGGTTCCTGTGTCATTTGATTGTTCTTATGATCTGCATGAGGAAATAAACCCAGGTGCTTTCTTTTTTGGGTAATTATAGTCATGATTTATGCTATAACAGCTACTAATATATAGCTGGATTTAATGATCTTGCCGAACCTGGGGTTTTTGTGTTTATTTTTTTTTGCAAAAATTAGTTAATAGTTATAGTTTTTAATGCATGTGTTATGTGATTCGATAAATTGCCAATGTGAGTAGTTACTTACATTCTCCTGTTATGGCTCCATGGAATGGAATAATTGATTCATAATTTAATTTTAATTTTGGACGCCATATTCTATTGGGTTTGATGGTTTGATAGTCGACTGTCTTATTTCTTGTTCATATGTGATAAATAATAGCTGTAACTATGCATGCTTTATCAATAATTTGTATTATTTTATGTGCCCCGGATAATCGATGTTTCTTTTTACCAGTGGCGTAACCAGATTTTTTTTAACACTGGGTGAAAATAAAGATGATGTAAAGACAACTTTTAAAAATACTAAAGCAAGAAAATTAAACGCTAAGAGGGTTTTAATTATATATTGATAATACCGACAACGTATTATCATAATTATATCCAAAATATGATATATAACATATAAAAAGGATTTATCTAAGTCGACATTTAAGAGTATCTCATGAAACAAACTCATCTATCATTCAGATTCAAACGCATGTTAGATTCCAATACAAACCCAAGAAGATATTCAGACTCGGAATAGAAAGCATCATCACTAACATCACCAACATCTTACGTGTATCCTATGTTTAGTGAAGATGGGATAGAAACCATCATCACTAACATCCTACGTGTAGCCGCCTAGGTTGTTTGGACATGCATTCGAGCATCAAATATGATGCGACATATATACATGGATTTGCAAAATATCATTAAACTCTATGTATGTCACCCTTTCAGAAGAATCAGTGCGTATGTGATACAGGTATTAGGTAAGATCAAAATAGATACATGATTTTTAGAATTTCCTACTTGGCATGCGGGTGGAGTCTTGCGAGGAATTTATACAAAGATTTCTATTGTGCACATGAACTTGTAAAATTATAACGAATTATGAAGTTGAGGGGATGGGAAAGAACTAATGATGTATAGTAAGAATGTCAAAAAGTACAGAGTAACTCGCCACCAATGGACATAGTATCTTTACTAAACTAATATACGATATTATGAAGTTAGTAAAAATATTGGAAGAAAAATTATCTTCTGAAAATTAAAAATTCGTTGAGATATTATGAAGCTAGTAAAACTATTGGAAAGTAAAAAATATCTTTTGAAAATTAATAATTTGTTGAGGTGAGTGAGGCTTGAATCCTCGACCTAAAAGACTCAAGATCTGTTATTTTAACCCGCAAGCCAACTGTGCCATAATGAAGGATTATGGGGGAAAAATGAAAAAACATTACTTCTTCTTTCCATGGGCAGCTGCCCAGGGAAACCTGTGCATGGTTACACCCCTGCATTTTACCATGATGCAACTACTTACAATAAAATATAAAGTGGACGAGGTTCGATGAAGATATGATTATCTTCTTCTTAGTAAAATCTAGATTGAGCTGTTAAAAAGCATCCTAGGTATTTTGGATTGAAGCTAGGAATAGAGATATGAAGTTATGTAAGTTAACACTTGCACTCTACATTTTGGGGACACCAGTCTGTGTTTTGGAACATGATTTGCTATATTTCCAATGTTTTCTACACCTATCTAGCATGGCACATGTCTATATGTGCAAACACATATCGTTAGCAATGTTTTAAAAAGCGCTCGCCTGGGCATAATAGGTGGATTCCGTCTAGCAACTGCTTTGCTTAGCCCTGCTTAATGCCATCTATTTTCATTACACCTCTTCTCTTTCAAAGGCACATATTAGGTGTAATATGGGTTCAACATATCATAATTTATTCATACTCGTATTTTCTTTTACTTCTACTTTATAATTAGGGATTTTATGAGTGAATCTAGAAATATAGGTATAGAGATATCAACATTTGATTGATCATTAAATATGCCATGTTTCATACCCTTCTTCCTAATTTTTTTACAGAGCATATAGAGAGATGGAATAGGGACCCTTCAGGCAAACTCTAAAGTTTATTTTCTCTCTGTTACTAAATTTTTAGAATTTCTCTCTTTTATTTATTTTATTTGTCCTTGTCCTTCTACAATTCTTTTCCTCTATTTCAGTTGACTTATTTTTTCCAAGTTATATATATGCATATATACTATTTTCTACCTTTATGTTTTGTTTTACCGTTTTCCTCTATTTTTACTTTTTACTTTCTTTTTTATAGTGTTAAAATGAATATCTGACTCAACGATGACTCAACGATCTGACATGATCATGTCACGAACTGACATTCTTTCTATTGAGTCCTTGAAGCCAACCCCATTTTTTGGGATGAAGGCTAATATGATGATGTTGATGATGACGACGACGACTTTCTTTTTCATATGTTTATCCCTTGTCCTGTCTTTCTATTTTTGTTCCATTCGGGTTGAGATCTTTCTATATTCTTTGTATTGTATTGTTCTTATTTATCGGTTCAAAACATTGTTTTTGTTCCCTATTTTTTGTATTACACCACTAAAATATAATATGACTGTCTATAAGCTCAACTAAACTCGTTTGATCACCTAAGCTCATTGTAAATAAGCTCAAGAAGCTTCACGTAGGGCTCAAATTGACCACTACTCAAACTCGTTTGATCATCTAAACGAGTCAATCTTGAACACAATTATAAGCTCGATTTGATAAATAAACCCTGGTTAATAACACTTGTCTTAATATGTAAGAAGAATAACAGTAGTTTTCATTTTTTAAAATCATTCTTCTCTTATGGTTCCTAACTATTATAGGGACTTGGAAAGGCTGGAGGGTTGCTCAGGCTCATAGCAGGCTTGCTCAAGCTTGTTCATTTATTAAATGAATCAAGCGTGAACAAGATTTTACGCTTGATTTGATAAATGATAAATGAACGTCTATGTACAGCCTAAAGCTTGGCTCATTAGGCTCAATTTACAGCCCCCTATCAGTTTACCTACTTTACAACAACTATTCATCTTTTGATTCAAATCACATGAATTCAAATCGTGGCGTGCTTACTAACCAGATTGCCAAAATCAACATATCAAGAACTGGGAAACGAGGCCTGAAAAACTAAGCAATCCATTAGCTTCATTGCTGCTTATTCGCTATAGAATTTATTATGGGTTTCTTGTAAATAACATAAACTATTTGAGTTAAGTTTGGGATATGAAGTTGATCATTTAATCTAAATAGAATCAATATCATTTGTGACTGTAAATATGGATCCTAGTAAGCCTGGCCCCCTTTTGTGGCATTTAGTGTTCAATGTATTTTACCATGTTCACATACTTCTTCCCCAAGTGTAAGCATCATAGAAATCTGGTGATACTGATGTGAGCTGACATAAGTGAAATGAATAAAGAGCTTAGATAGAGAAGTGACCGAACATATTGGAAAATAATGGGAAATGAATTAGTAAAATAACATAATCTAGCTGTTCTTTTAACTTCTTCTATTACCCAAAATATGAGAACAATATAATGAATATACATTGTTAACAATTTATTCTTCTTTTCAATTTTTTTTCTTTTTTTGGGTGGTGTTTTTTTTTGTTTTTTTGGGGAGGGGGTCACAGTTTTTCTTTTTTTACTTTCCATATAAGCAACATGGCAATGCTATTATTAGAATATCTAATGGCATTTCTGTAGCTACAAAAATATCATGACCCCTCACCTATGTTAATACGAAACCACTGCATCTTTTAGTGTTTAGAGTTTAGACAAACTAATTTTGTTAGTCATTATGTCTAGTTTCTAAATCTTAGTGTATCTGCTGCCCATCTATCTGGCCAAGCAGTACATTTTGTCGACATTTTTAGCTATGATTTGTGGACAAACCTTAGAATGCATGCATATGTTTATGCTTATTTTCATATATGAGAGCATCTAAAGTTTAAAATATAAAAATAATAAGTGACACATTGAATATTTGTGAATGCATGATGTACTCCTTATGAGCTAAGCATTAAATATAGTTTAAGGATCTATAGAAGTGTCTAATTTCTAATTAGGTGAACCATGTGTGTATTGTGTTGGTTGTCTAGATACACCAAATTATATATAAGAATTTTCCTACATGTTATAGGTATTTGGATCTTATCTATGCTTCTGTAAGTTTAAACGTCGCTGGTGCATCGCCTTACTCACTGTATAAAACTGTTCCAAACCATTCATTAAGCACGTAGAATGATTAATTTGAGGTTTTGCCGAAGAAGGTGACAAAATTTTGGGACTTGACCTTTGATTATTGGTTATAAATTAATGAGAATAAAACTATAAAGGATTTTATGGTGGTTACCTGGACCTTCCATAGAAATAAGCAACTGGTTTTGATTTCGGGGGTTATTTTCTACTGCAGTTGAAATGGCAGTATTTTCAAATTGGTAGTTGATATATATTGCAACTTCTTCCAAAAATGGATATCTTACATTTTGGAATACATCAAGTCTGCAAAATAGACTGGAGCTCAAGACTGAGATCCTGAAAGTAGATAAAAAAGAACCAAACATCCCCAGTTTCATTATATATACCGGTCAGGTATAAACCAACTTGTTGGATAAAACACGTGTCTTATGTTTCAAATAAATGATGCAGTCATTGATAACAGTAACTGAATTCATCTGTGTACACTGAAAATTGAATTTATCTTGAAATACAAAACTTGAATGGGCAGTTAAAGAGAGTAATAAAATGAAAAAAAGAACCAAACATCCCCAGTTTCATAATATATACCGGTCAGGTATAAACCAACTTGTTGGATAAAACACGTGTCTTATGTTTCAAATAAATGATACAGTCATTGATAACAGTAACTGAATTCATCTGTGTACACTGAAAATTGAATTTATCTTGAAATACGAAACTTGAATGGGCAGTTAAAGAGAGTAATAAAATGATTTGATTGAATGGGAACACTAGTGTTACAGTATGCATGATATATTGATGCCTTTTTGTTATCAGGCATACAAGCACCTGTCTAAATGATGTAAAATGTTGTAATTGGAATATAAAAGGATATTATTAGTTAGCCTACCTTTGGAGATAGATTGCAAACAAACAGCCTTTTTTGTGGGAATTTGTATCATTAATATTATACTTGGTTAGCATGATAGCGATCAAATTTAAATTTGAGATGTAATCCTTTATTTGTAAAAATATTATATGTGAGATGGAGATAGATTTGACTTCTTTGAGTCTTTAAGTTGTTTTGAGTCTTTTGGTTATTTTATTTAAGAAAAAGTTTGTCTTATATTTGTTTTGAGTCTTTTATTTCTTTTAGAGTTTTAGTTTCACATTGGATGTGGTTTTTGAAACCCAAGTTGTAAGCCTATATAAAAGCCACAAATTTATTTGTTTTTGTGAAGAGACGAACGAAGAATAAAGATTTTGGTGTAAACTTTTAGTTCTTCCATAAAAATTAAATATTTAGCATTGGTGTACAAGGGTGGGCTTATTTGCCTGGACAAGAGGTCCAAAAAATCTATGCATATGAAGCGTGTGAGTTGGTGATTGTAAGATATTTAGGGCATGAGGCCTGAAAAGTTATGAATTTCCAAGCTTTTTTCTTCTCTAAATTTCTACCATATCACTTCTTGTTGTCGATCTATGTCAAATTTGGTATTAGAGACTAGAACCTAAAATTGGGGTTGTCTTCTTTTACTTTTGTTTTTCATTATCAAAAAATTATGAAAAATAATACATTTTCTTTTAGTTAGGTTTTAGATCAAAAGGAGAGTTCAAAAAAAAGTGCGATAAAAAATAAAAAAATGAGAAAAATCAAACGAGGATTAATTTTTTTTGAAAAAAGAAGAGAGAATAAACAAAAAACAAAAAGTTTTCGAAAAAAGGAAATTTTTAAGGAAAAATTGAGAAAGAAAAAAAGAGGAAACAAATTAAAAAGATAAAAACCCTAACTCATCTGCGCCCCGCTCACTGCGTCGTTCGCACCCACATCACCGTCATCGCCCATGGCCTACCCCACAACAACCATCAAAGTACCCCAAGCAACCATCGTCGTCTTTCGTCCCCTCCACCGTTGTATTCATTTGATTTCATCGACATCACAGTCATTGTCGCGACCGATAGCCTCCCCGACCCCCTCAAAAGATGCACCAGATCACGATGACCATAAAGCATTAATGATTTACCTATGATGATCGTCGGTATTGGCTAGAAAATTTGCCGACCCTAAATTGCTACAGTAGCGACTTGGCGAGTCGTTTCCGTCATCGAGCCATGCTGACGAGCTGCGTCGATTTCTGCCGCCAATATTGTTTATCGACTCAACTAAGCTGACATTGTTCATCGGCTCAGCCAAGCCGACCGAGCCGAAGTCGAGCCGACTTGAGTTGACCAGAGCCAACTAAGCAGTTGACCGGTCAATGGCTCAGCCCCGCCATTGACCAGCCAAGCCGAACCATTGTTGTCGTACGGCTTCATCTTTGCTTTGTATTTTTGGCTGGATTTTTAGTGTTTCAGTCGTATTTTAGCGTCGTATTTTAGCTGTATTTCATTTTCAGTGTAGTTTGGCAATTTTTTGAACTTTTTAGGTGGAATTTTTGGCCCTGATTATCTGGATTAAAGCTCTACAAGTTTTAACGGCTTATGGTCGATGCTTCCAACTTTAATGGAACTTATAATTCTCAGACATTCTCTGATTGGCTAGCAAAGATGAAGCATTTGGTCCAATGATACCAATTATCAAACGAGCGAAATGTCTAATTTACAAACATAAAACTGGTAGTGTTTATCAAAATATTCTGAACATCCATAAAGAGACAATGAGAGATTGAGCATCTGAGACTTATATAGACTTTGAATGAAATAAAGATCAATTTTAAAGAAAAATATTCACCTCATATTATATAGGGATGGTCTACTTGAAAAATTGAACGACTTATGTCAAGGAAGCATGACTGTGGCAGAGTACATGACTAGTTCAATTATCTATTTTTTAGGAATGAGCTACAAGAAGACCCTCAATATATCCTTGTTAGGTTTCTTTTTTAGATTGAGAGCAGACATTAGGCGTGAGATACTTCTCCACACTTAAATAATGTGTAACAAGTATTTAATCTAGCCTTAAATTTAGAATCCATGAGACCCCATAGACAGGAAGCCTACTTTTATTGTCAGGGATCTATTTAAGCAGTAAAGTGATAATATGACTAAATCTTAAACTAATACCGCTAAGGAGATAAATGAAAAGGCTAATGTTGGATAACCATTACAAGAAAAAAAGCTAAAGCGGTATAATATTTCAAATGTTATGGCTTTGGTCATTTTAATAGTTAATAGGAGCATACCCGTGGGAGAAGTTATAATGATAATAAATTAATTGAAGAAGAATACATTTTCGAGGAAATTGATGATACATGTAGAGGAATCTAATGTCCCATTATATAAGTCATTAGGTGTCTAGTTACTATACTAGGTGTGAGGATGATCGGCGAAAAACTAATGTTTTCTTTACATATGTCAAAATTGAAGATAAATATTTCAATATGACGAGTGACAGAAGTATTTGTACTAATTTAGTTGCCAAATTAGCTATTAAGAAAATGTAACTAAAAGCTGAACTTCATCCACAAACTTATAACATTATATGTGTTGATAAATCATTTTCTGTTACCCAACATTGTTTAGTACATATCCAGATTTTGAGCTATGATGATAGCATTTGGTGTGATGTCATACCTATGGATGCTACATTTATTTTGTTAGATAGGTCTTGGCTGTATGACTTAGATGTTGCACTCTCTAGGAGATCAAACACACACATTTATATTTGGAGGAAAGAAATTTGTGTTGACACCTTTTATACCCAAGGGCATAATTGATAATTATAAAAAAATTGGTTAATCCTTAATAAGCCATTAACTCCAATATCTGATAATGCCTATCTCAATTCTTTAGAGTTAGGCTTTAAACTTATTCCTAATGGATTTCTTGAGCATTTTGTATATGATTTGAGTGCCATCTCGAGACTTATGAAATTATTACTATAAACAATGAGAAATTTATAGGAATTTACAGTTATGGATGACGAGATGATTAGAGTTTGCTCGGAGAGGGTTGTCCTAGAAACCAAGGAGGCTTTGCATGTACCATACATGTTTGATTTATCGAGTGGTGATCCTGATATGAACGAGTTGAATATTTCAAGAAAGAAATTGAGTACATCGAATTTATCATCCCAAATCTTCTACATCCTGCCAATAAGAAGATTCTATATACTTTCAATTTTTCATGATTTGAGAGAACTTTTAGAAGATATTTGTAGGTAGATTTACATCCTACTACACTTCAAAGTTTATGGACACATCTTCTCTAGTTACAAGCGACTGTAGAATTCTACATGGTTGTGTTATTTCTGTCGCCATTCATTAGGTGATGAAGTTATCAAGTCAGGAAGAATGAGAGAGATCAAATTTAAAATTGAGATAGAGTCCTTTATTTTTAAAATTTTTATGTGTGAGATGTAGATAGAGTTTGAGTCCGTTGAGTCTTCAAGTTGTTTTGAGTCTTTTGGTTATTTTATTTAGGAGAGAGAGTTTAAGTCCTTTTAGTCCTTTATTATTTTAGAGTTTTAGTCCCACATTAGATGTGGTTTTTGAAACCTAAATTGTAAGTCTATATAAAGGCCACAAACTTATTTGTTTTTATGAAAATATGGATGACAAATAAAGATTTTGGTGTAAATTTTTAGTATGCCCGTAAAAATTAAATTTTTTGCATTGATGTGCTAGAGTGGGCTTGGTTGTTTGGACGTGAAGTCCGAAAAATCTCCGTGTGCAAGGCATACTAGTCGGTCATCGTGAGATCCGGGTTGCGAGGCCTGAAAAGTTATTAACTTCTGACCGTTTTTCTTCTCCAAATCCCCATCACATCCCTTCCCGCTTCAGTCATGCGTCATGACATGCTAAAATCATTTAATAGCTTGATAGTGGGGCAATGTCATGCATATGTGCATCATTTAAGTCATATACAATGGTAGCTATTATAGAAACTTGAATATCAATCAACTATATATAAAAAGAAATTTTGTGTCATCATTTTTTATGGAATGCGGGCTACTGCCGGTTCTTGATGCTTCCTTTGGCATTTTTGTCCTTTCTATATTTATTGCAATGGATTAGTCATCATTAATGTTCCCTTTGAATTACCAAGATGTAGTTGCCACTTATTTCTTCTCATGGGCATGGTAGCCTTTTGATAATTCTCTTTTGAGTCTCATGAAATGGTATATGATTTTGAAAATTTTTAATTGAAAGTTACATTGTAATGCATATTTTCCGTAAATTCTGATTCATTATATATGCTTTACATATTTCTTGTTTTGTACATTTCAAACCATCTAAATGGACTATATTGTTCTTGAATGTAATTTGACTCTACAATTGTCAGGGTTATGCATATTGGTTTCTTTATGCTTGGAGATTGCATCACCTATTTTATGTATGTGTGAATCTTGATACTACAATCTAGAGTCATTTCAATTATACCATTTTCAGCATCATGTTTACAATGGTAAGCAATACCTTGTTGATCTTTTCCTACTTTTTATTCTTTTCTTGTAACAGCAAAAACCACAATGGCTGGAAGAGGAGGACGCATGCCTCGTCAACCTTTTGATGATGGAATGCGTGGTTATCCTGAAGGACCATTTGTTCGTGGCCCAGTTCCTCGCGAACCTCACCCTGCACTGTTTGAAGAACTTGAAATGCAGCAGCATGAAATCCATAGGCTTGTAGCTGAGAATCGTAGGCTTGCTGAGGATCACATGATTTTTCAGCAGGAGCTGGGTGCTGCAAAGGAGGAGATTCATCGTAGAACTGTTGCTATTACAGAAATCCGTGCTGAAAAAGAAGCCCATTTGAGAGAGTTGATTGAAAAAGGTTTGAAACTAGAAGCTGATCTGAGAGATGCTGAGCCATTAAGAAAGGAGGTGATCCAGCTTCGCGCAGAAGTTCAGAAGCTGAATGCTTCGAGGCAAGAGCTCAATGGCCAGATTCAGAGTCTTACTCAAGAACTGACAAGGGCACAAGCCGATAACCAACAGATCCCTGCTATGAAGACTGAGATCGATGGTCTAAAGCAGGAGATTGTTCGTGCAAGGTTTTACCCATAAAGTTTTGTTTTTGCATCTCATGCATTTGATTGCCCCCTAGCGTCTATCTTCTATGCAAAATGGAGCTCAAGCATGTTTGTGTTTTACAGCATAAGTCAATTCCTTATTTTGTGTTTCTTTTCATGAGAGAGAATTTTTCATTTTCTTGCTAGAGCTGCTTATGACTATGAGAAAAAGGGAAATGCTGAGCTGCTGGAACAACGGCAGGCAATGGAGAAAAACTTGGTTTCCATGGCACGTGAAGTTGAAAAGTTGCGAGCTGATTTGGCAAACAGTGATGGAAGACCGTGGGGTGTGGGTAAGTAGCTACCAATTGGAGTTTTAGTGAATATAAAATCTGTTGATTGAAGAATCTTGTTTCATTTCTAGGTGTTTGCTATATTTATTTGAGTTCATCTCATATTTTGGTTGCTTTTGTGTGTACCTTTACATTCTTTCTGAATTCACTGTACTTCTGGTCGCAACCATCATCTTCTTGAATTGATTGGCCATAGTTGATTGCTAACTAAAGGAGACATACCTGTTAGCATTTTGTGATCCATTGTTGGTTGTCATTAATCGAGCATTTACGCTGCATACTACTGTGTACTGACCATCCCAGGTACCATGCTGTTCTGTCATTTCAGAAAATTTGCAGTTTTTTAAAACCTAAACTGGATTTACATAATGTTTTTATCTGCTAAATGCAGATTCATTTGATCATTATGTTCTTTTTATTCATGTTTGTACTACATGGTTTTAGATTTTCAATTTTTAAGGATTTAAGCTTTCGCATTATTCTGTAACCGTGTTTTAATGTTGGTAGTTATTTGTTGTCTGTGCTAATATATGGCATCTCAATTTGATGTTTTAATTTTTTTTGCTGTGACTATTCCATTGAAGGTGGAGCGTATGGGATGAAACCGGGAAGCCCTGATGCACCCTTCCCTCGTTCATATGGGGATGGATTTGGCATTCATCCGGTATGTGCACATTTTGATTTCCTTTCTTCAGATATTGAAATGTATTCCATGACAGTTTGCAACCATTATTCTTTGTCAATATCAGGGTGTTTCTGAAAAGGCATCTATGTATGGTGCGGGTTCTGGATCGTGGGGAGCATCTGAGAAATTTCGTCTTGGACGCCGTTGAAGTTCTTCGTAGATTTGTCTCTTAAGACAAAAATGGGTGCCCTATGTGTAGCTGGCTATCTTCCCCATGAAAGGGTTAGAAAAATCTTAGCTAAATGTGTTCGAACAACCTCATCAGCATTCTCTTGTGAATTGCTGCTGGTCATGACAAGAAAATTTACCCAATTATTTGTTTTATTTAGTTCTACTTGTTTAACACTGCTACATGTCAGGCTTTACGTGGAACACATGAATGATGAGACTAAGTCGTTATGTTTGAGATAACTGCCTTCAAATTGCCCCTTTCCTCTCTTTTGTTAATTGCATCTTTTTATTAGTTAACTTTTTTCTAGAGGGAATGTTTACTTAGATCTTGACCTACTCTTGTTTTATCGTAGCTTCAACTTTGAATATTGCATGGAGATGCATTAATAGATGCAATTGTGTAAAAGTGGAGATATATAGTCAAAGTATAGTGCTACAATCAGATATAAGTTTTCAGATGACTAAAGTGCTACTCTAGTGGTAATATTTGGAAGCCTTCGGAAATTTGGAAAGGATGATAGCGTTCCAAAGTAGAATAGAGTATTACGAAGAAGCTAAAATTTGGTCATCCTTTCTGACATTGTCATTGAATCATGGGATTTTCTACTGAGAACAATATCAAGCAATGGCTAGGATGATTTTGGTAGGTGAGGGTTTTGCGTGATTACTTACACCCACCGAAGAGATGACTTAATGACACCAATTATTGTGTGGCCAATTAATTTTCTTGAGGTGACAAGGGACTCGCTGTGGTGGTAACTGGTTTCATTCTTGTGCACTTCTTTGACTTTATCTGATACCAGGTTTTTGGTGCTCCATAGTTTTAGATGGATAACATGATACCACATTTGGCCTCTGGATGGAAGAATGTAAAATGGTATAAAATACTGCGTTCTACATAGCCTGAGGTTTTGTGAGATGCGGGGAAGGAACTGGACATACATGAGAATTTATAATTGGTATGACACTTTGATGTTCGGAGAAATCTGTATATATAATGGAATTTTTTGGTATATTAGATCATTGATGTGACAATCTTGCTGGATTCCTTTATCGGAGCAAGATTTGTGCTTTTAACTGACGATTTTTGTTGCTCCAGGTAGATACCTGTAATTTTAGACAAGATTTTGGTTTTGACTTCTGGGAATTGAATTAGATTATATTAGCTGTTATGAATCAACTACTGAGGGGAGAGCCCTCAGGTTTATATTTATAGCCAAAGGGGAGAATACAAGTGGGCTTATACAGATATGGGCCCAAACAATTGGGTTGGCCCAATAACTCATCCAACCCAGTAAATACCCATTCACAACACTCCCCCTTATCCGGCCATAGTTGTGGACCCTGCTCATGAATACTTCAGGATTCTGAGCCTGCATGGGTCTCACATGTGGTGGATACTTCAGGATCCTGAGTTGGTGAGATTTGCCTCGTTAAAACCTTTGGCTATGGAAAACCCAGTGGGAAAAACCATAGTTAAGGAAAAAGAGTGCAAACGCTCTTTAACTCCCCCTGATTTGTACAAGTGACTCTGCTCATGAATACTTCTGGATTCTGAGCGTCACTGAGGGGTGGATACTTCAAGATCCAGAGTTGATGTGATTTGCCTTGTTAAAACCTTTGGCTATGGAAAACCCAGTGGGAAAAACCATAGCTAAGGGAAAAGAGTACAAATTCTGTCAACTCCCCCTGATCTGTAAAAGCTCTTAGGCTTTCAGATCTCGTATGCTTATCTCCTTACTCATATTTACAATATTCCGAAAATGTACACAGATTACAAATTTTGTCACCATCAAGCAGCTGCTGAATCCAGAAACTCTGGAGAGGTGTGCTAAGTTTCGTCGCCTCTGATGTGGTCTTCAGACTATATGGTCAGCTCCACGGAACCAGCCTCTATCCCAGTCGTCACTGGGATGTGATGTACCACCAGGCGCCCTTAAATACACCATTGGTGTGATTCTGGAATGGTGAGGATCTCGGAATTATAGGATGATGTTGCCTTCATAAGTTGCTTTGCATATTTGCAGTAGATGGTCATCCCACTGTTGGTACCTGTTCTGTGATTTCACAGTATAGGGACCGGACCTGTAACCTGCATTTGCACAAATATTGGAGGATGATACTATAATTTGTAAGTCCAAATCTTTCGACCCTTGGAGGAAGCGCAGAAGGCTTGACTCCGGTCTAATGGCCCTAGTGAGGTGCCAATTATCTCTGGCTAATGAGTTAACTGCAACTGCTATATCGGGACGCGTGCAGTTTAGCCAGGAGTGCATGATTGCACTTAGATGAGGGACTTTAGGACCAGTTATATCCTCCCACTCTTCCAGCGATCGGAAGGGTTCTTTTTATACATCCAGTAAGTGTACCACCGTAGGTGTACTTTGGATGACTCTGGTCCTGTTAATTTCTCCAACTCACTTCTGAGCGTTTGTAACAGGATTCTATGAGCCATGACTTTATATTTGCCTAGGTCTTTTCATGTTTAAAAGTCAGGCTTGTACATTTATTTCGGTTTTCTCTTCAGGAGATCCGATGAGATGTTAGTTGTCTACAACTAAGATCTCCAATCCTGTTCTTTGCACAGATGCAAAGACAACCTTCAGTAGGAATCATTGACCTGTCAAGTGATTCTCTTGGTTGTACATTTATTTATTGTACTTATTGTTTCTTCATTTGAATAGACGTCCCGAAGTCTATTCAGGGCTTTTGTGGAAATTATCTTTACAAGATATCCACGAAGGTATGTCGTCACAACATCCAATAACGGCATATCAAAAATTTTCCTTCGCCAAATCGTAAGGTATTCGCTTTTGATAACTTAGGGAGACAGATGCATCATTTATGAGACATGCTCATTTGAATTTGTTCGATCCCTAGTTGCAGCGAAGTTTTCCTTGGGCTATAGGTTGTACCGTATAGCATACAATTTTGTATTTATTTTTCTTATGTTAGCAATACTTTGTTTTATCCACAGGTTTGACACCTTTTGGTGTCTGGACTTCAGGTCCGAACATTTCACGTTTCATAAGTGAGTCCAGCTCATCTTTTATTGCCACGTTCCACGTTTGGCCAATCTCTACGTTTGCCTTCTAGCAACGGAGTGTGGAACGATAATTTATAAACATCATCGCCATTGCGATGTATATGGCAATATGATACGTGAATACATTGTCGACAATTTTTGTTCTATCTGTCCAACACCTCCCCACTACGTACAACATTTACTTAATTTCACTGTTTCCCGGCAATTCCTCTGCAGTGGATTCCGGGAAGGGTGATGGTGTGGACAGGAGCTCATTGTCCTGTGGTAGTATTGTCTTAAGGTCTCCAGGAGTTTCTGTCCTTGGAGCCTGGTGGTCTGCCTCTTTTCTGTTGAGGATCAGCCACTTCTGCTGCTGGTGGATTGCATCCATTCTCGGGGATGTCAATCCTAGCTGGAGTTTTTGCAGCAGGGATGTGTGATCTGACAATCTTCTGGTTGTCAACAAATGATTCCGGTAATTGGTAGACAGTGTTCTGTATGTGGAGGATCTTCGGGATCTCTTCTACATATTGTATTGTTACCGGATCATGGTGGGTCAAACTTTTTGTATCCCACGTTATAATTTTCTTCGCGCCAGATTTTCTAGTATCTGGGCATATTTTTGGGGAACTTGTCTCATCGAAATCACAGTCTTCAAGATGTGCCTTAAATGCGTCCCCCGTTTGGGGTTCTAGGTATCTTATAAGTGAGGGTGAGTCAAACCCTGCATGGATACCTAGGCGACGTTGAGTACCGTTTTGGTCCTCTTTGGTGGTGCGATGGGGATTTAAGACTGCGCGACCGGAGATTCTCAGATGAGAAATGTTCGGTGGCATTCCATATGCAAATTGCATTGGAGACTCTGACCTCCAAAGGGTCTTATTTTCATTTACGATGCAGCATGCAGAGTTTGCATGTCCCCATGCATCTATAGGCAATCGGGATTTAATGGACGTTTAGTCCATTGGAGTCTACTTTTCAGTGACTCTGCCGACCCATTTTGGGTATGAACATGCGGCACTTGTATGTTCATTTTCAATTCCCGTTGATTGGCAGTACTCTTGAAAAGACTGGGAGGTATATTTCCCAACATTAACCAGACTTATTTACAATATTTTATTGTCTGGGAAATGTGCCCGCAACATTTTTATTTTTGTGCCAATAGCTTTGGAAAAGCTAAGTTGCGGGTTTGTAGTAGAAACACGTACGATTATTCTGAGGATGCATTTATCAGTACAGTGAAGTACTGAAATAGCCCACTAGGGGTGGTGGATTTTATCCACATCTATCTCCATGTATTCTTTTTGAGGAAGCGTGGAGATCCTTTTTCAACTTTTCGTGAAGATGGCCTTGTAATTAATCTTCCCTTATAGTAAGGGATGCGAGGGAATTTTCCCTTCTGAAGAATCTTTTGGTTCTTCAAGTCATACCCATAGGATAAGATGCTGTGCATCATCACAAATCCAGGGTGGCCAAGTCCATCATGCCAGAGTAAAAACTTGGCTGATGTAGGGCACTTCAGGTGCTCCGTTTAATTCTGCTTCCTTTCTCCGAATCTTCGCATGGTAGAGGCCTATAAGGCTCTCAAAACGTTTAAGTGTGGATTTTACTCCTTTTTCTTGAGACGTTGCATACGGTAATTTTTCATTTACATTTGCTGTTTCCAAGTGGGATCCGTTGAAACGGATGTCCTTGAAACTTAAAAAGTTTCTTTTTGGAATTCGGAGGGATTAGTGCATCCATTTTTGTGTCGTTTGGGGGCAACTGTGTTGCATTCCCGGGATCTTCAATATAGCCCTGATATTGGGCTCTGTATTGAAAGAGATCGTACGTGTTTATTGTCTACTAATTATTTATGAGAGCAGTTTCAAAAGATGAAACATAAAGGCACATGCATATTCAGATAGACATATTCATATATTGTCTACTAAAATTTTTCAATCAAAACAGATTGTGTAATACAAAAGCTCTCATAACGTGAGATGTTCTAAACAATTTTGCAAGATAAAAGTAAAGGCTAGTCAAGCATGTCATTATTTTCGAAGTCGTCAGCTGAAAAACTTAACTGGAGCATCAGATGTCATCAGGTTTGTTTCAGCTTTACAAATCCTGGAGATGATGCGGAGTTCGGCACACTCTGGACCAGTGGCCTTTCATGCCACAAGTTTGGCACTGGTCTTCCCATTCCCTCTTGGGTGGGGGTATATCATTTCTATTTTTGTTATTTCTGTGCCTCGTGAACTTCCGCTTACTTTCATTATTTCGCTGCTGCTGTACATGGCCCTTGGCATTTTTCTGTTGACCCCACCCCTTCTGTGGTCTTTCTTTTATTTTATTATCTCTCTTCTTTTTGAAGGAAGAGGAATAGTGAGCTTCTGGTGGGGGGCAGTGCCGGGGAGCGTATATTGTGAGTGGAGAGAAGAAGCTCTCTGTTTTACTCGGCCATGAGTAAACATGACGGCAGCTCAGAATACTTGGTGAACTTGCGTTCACGGTATTGCTGCATGAGTATCGCATATTTTTCATGGAAGGACGTATACGTCTTTTCCAGCATGCGATTTTCTGAGACTTTTTCACCACACAACTTCAGGCGTGCGATGATTGCTAAAAAGTGCTGAGTTGTACTCAGCAACGGACTTTAAGTCCAAGTCCTGTAGTCTCAGGTTCTCCCACTCGTATCGTGCCCTTGGGAGTATAACATCTTTCTGATGTTTATGCCTGTCCTCAAGGGCAGTCCATAGCTCAAGTGGATCTTCGACCGTAAGGTATTCAGCCTTTAAGGTCTTGTCCACATGGCGGCGAATATAGATGATGGCTTGCGCCTTCTCTATATCGCTAACATTTTCTTTTTCAGTCACAGCAGCGATGAGGGTCTTTGCCCGCAGGTGAAACTTTACATCTAGCTGCCAGCTTAGATAGTTTCTACTTGATGCTTCCAGTACTTCGAAATTAACGCTTGCAATATTAGCCATTTATCTAGCAGAGCACAAACATGCATGAATTAATAATTAATTCAGAGAAAACATTTTCATGCGGAGGCAATATTTAACGAAAAACTAAATGTGTGGATCGGCCAGTCCCACAAGAAAGAGTCCAAAAAAAAGTCCACAGTCCAAATTATACAAATTTGCAGCTTAAAGAAAATGAAAATACAACTTTGGAAACCCCGTGGGTCTCATATGATATCTCCATCTTCAAGCGTGGCCTCCGTCTTCATGGAAGTTGGTCTTCTTTCTTTGACATTTACATAAATTCCTCACTACAATTTCTCTCAAAAATAAAAGAAAAGTGCGGGAAATAAACTGTGGGACTAAACGGCCGATCCAAAAACCACATTTAGCAATTCATGCAGAAATATTGCGCTCATCAACATTTTCATCAGACATTTTCATCACAGCCATCACATGCATTTAATATTCGCATAGATGGATAGAAAATTTAAACACTTAATAATTATTGGACCACTGGGCAACGTCATACACCGTTAGGTTACTAGCGGCAGAGCAGTCGCAGGATCTTCCTAATTATTAAGTTTTAAATACAATGCACAACCACGCATATAATATCCAACAGAATATACCAGAGATGCAAAGCATGTAAATATGATTTTTGCAGAAAAAATCATCACAATGCAAAGGTTGTAAATTGAATGGGTTTAATCAATTAAATTGATTAAGAGCCCAAAATAAACATTTTCTTTGTCAGAGGGAAAAGTTTCCCTCATCATCCCAAAAGCCCCCCCCCCAAGAATCCCCAAAAAGTCCTCGCCTGCCCGATATTAGTCCCGTAATTTACCGTGATTTTTCACGAATATTTTGCCCTTAAATCCCCCTTTAAAATTAATTTTTAGGCTAGCAAGTTGCCTTTTAAGGCTTGTTAATAGCCTTTGCCTCCCCCATTTTTTTTTCAGATAAAACAGACTGCGGGTCTGAAGCCCGCAGTCGGCCTATGGGCTTCAGGCCCATAGGATTTTTTTAATATATATATAGAAATCCGTGGGCCTGAAGCCCACAGATCTGCTGTGGGCTTCAGGCCCACAGATCTGGATTTTTTTTGAAGAAGTAATTGGCCTGTGGGCCTGAAGCCCACAGCCGGCCTGTGGGCTTCAGGCCCACAGGCTTTATCACATCAATTTTTTTTGAATTGTCACGGGTTAGGGTTTTGGGGGGGCCGGCGCCGCCGCCGCCCCCTGCAGGGGGTGTGGCGGGGGCCGCCCCCCCGCAGGGGGGCGCGGCCGCGGAGGCCGCCCCCCCTGCAGGGGGGCGCGGCCGGGGCCGCCCCCTGCAGGGGGGCGCGGCCTCGGGGGCCTCCGCCGCCTGCAGGAGGGGCGGCGGGGGCCGCCCCCCTGCAGGGGGAGGCGGCCAAGGGGGCCGCCCCCCCTGCAGGGGGAGGCGGCCAGGGTGGTGGGGGGGGGGGGGCGGATTCCGGCGAGGGGGGGTTCCACTAAAAATTAGGGTTCAAAATTAGGGGTTTTGCCCTAAAAATTGGGTTTTTACCCTAAAAAGTGGGTTTTTACCCTAAAAAGTGGGTTTTGGGATGAAAAATCCGTTGTTTTCAAGGCGACGATGAATCCCCATGACGATCTTGTGAGATCTAGGGGAGGGGTAATCATACGTATGATTAAAAATATCGTTTTTAGTGTTTTTACCTCTATATCCGTCCTCCGGATATAGCGACGGTTGCTCGAAGCCCTACGCGGATGACGACCCTTGATGGAGGAAGCCTTGCACCGCGCTCGTGGATCTCCCGTCTCGCCTTCGCCTTCGCCTTCGCAACAAACGGAAAAAAAATTTGTGGAAAATTTTTAGAGACTCGTGCTGATAACGTGTTATGAATCAACTACTGAGGGGAGAGCCCTCAGGTTTATATTTATAGCCAAAGGGGAGAATACAAGTGGGCTTATACAGATATGGGCCCAAACAATTGGGTTGGCCCAATAACTCATCCAACCCAGTAAATACCCATTCACAACAAGCTTGTCTATTTGTTGATTATTTGATTTTTAAAAATATTTTTATGTGAGTTTTAGTTTTCTGCACAAAGGCAATGTGTCCGTATGTGGTAAGTCACTGAGGTTCTTTTTTCAGTAACTGCCCACACAAAATTTCAAGTGTGTATGGATGCTGAGGAAGGAGGAGAGGCCAAGTGGATACAAGTTATTATCTGTTTCCCAATAGACTATGTAACTTGGTTATTGTTCAAGAGTCAAGATACTATCGGATGGTTATATATGCCATGACGCAAGTATGTACTTTTTGACTTACTAGTTCACCATTGGATATAAGACCTATTGGTTTTCATAGCTTCTATTGGTAGTGTTGAGACACTACCAAGCTTTCTTGTCCATATCATTATTAATCCCTTCCAATCAGTGGCATATCAGTAGTGGTACGGTTGTTTCTCTCAATACATGCATATGAATAATTTGGACACGTCTCTGCATTAAGCGTTTGTCAACTTGATGGCTCAATTTTTGTTGATTAGTGACAGAGCAGAAATAGTGACATTGGTGATTCTTTTGAAATGCAGGTAGCATCATCAGGGGTATGTATGCATTGTTCTGGCTACTGTATCTTAAATTAGCCATATTGGAGTGAATGAACGAATAGCAAAGTTTGCTGGCAATCTTGCCAATCTAGGACATGTTTACTCTAGGGTTATAGTCAGTGCACATTTCTGGTAGCTATTGTTTAATTTATATTTTCTCCTAACAATAACAGTTAAAAGTCAGGTAGCTACCCTTTTGAAGCGTAATGTAACCCGTGGTGTAAAATCATCCTGCATGCCTGAGTAGTGTTGCAGATTGCATGGAGCTGGATTGTCTTCCTACTCCCTGAAGTTTTATAGGCAAGTTTTTCTTCCTCTTCTCTGATGGATTTAGTTCCTGAAGATAATTACCTTTCCAACTGTGTATAAATATGGGAGCTTTGAATATCAGTTCTTCTGCTAATTAGTGGTTGTGTCCTCATTTGAAAGCAATATAAACCTATTTCATCTCCTATAGTTGAAGCCTTTAAACCGGCGCATGCAACTTGTTTAGAGAAGTTCCCAGCACATCCATTGTGATTGTGAACTGGAGGCGGCGTCACCATTTCTAGATAAATCACTTTTCATGCAATTGCATGAAATTTTACGTGTCCTGCGTAGATGATGTGGTTCCTGATTACACAGAACACCAGGGTATTCTTTTTTACAGAATTGTTGTGGGATATGTCCAAATTTAGTTTTTTGTGAACATGGCATGGTGCATACAAGTTGCTACAATGTTTCCTTGCTTACACATGTCATGGCTCATATGCCATTTAGGCACTGCTCCAGTTCACATCTTTTGTTATCCTAGCAAAAAAGTTGTCCTTTTATTAGGGTTTGGTTTATTGTTGCTCTTTTCTATTTTTCTTTTAGTAGGCAGGAGGATCTGGGAATTCTATCACTTAATAAATTTGCAGTTTGTCTGGTAACAAGACCATGGCACATGGCCTTCTATTGATTTGATTGACATCATATGACAGTTCAGAATTATGGTTCGCAGAAGCTTGGATATGCATTTTTAACTATTTTCATATTTTCCAGTCCTGTAATGTGAACATCGGATGCTTGGAATTAGAATACGGACAGTGATTCCTTGGAATTAGAATTCTCCAGCTAGTGAATCCACTTCCATGCTATATTTTACAAGATTCATGGGAAGAAAGCAACTAAGAACTGCAGTGGATGGACTTTTTCCGAAACTAGAACCAATTCAGATCTTCCAACCTCCAGTTTAATACCATTTTTAGGCTAACACGGAAATTTGCCATTCTAGTCTAATTCGAAGTATCTTGGGACGTGTAGTTTGTTATGAAATTTGTCGAGGACAATGGTCTTCAGCTAGCATGGCTGACTGTGATTAATTTCAACTAGACGTGAAATTTGTTTTGAAATTTGTCGGTTACAAGGGTGTTTTGATATTATTGATGGGTGATTAATTTCAACTATTTGATTCTATTAACCTACGGTTGGTTGGATATATGGCAGCGTTAAGTTTGCTAACATAAATTGAGGAGAAATCGTGTCAATGCTATTCGGTCACCTTCTTGTTTGTATCATGTCATTTTGTTTGATTATCTCTCAATGCTGGAAGGCATATGATGGGCCCCGCCCCAAACCCTGCGGGTTTACACCCGCAGGAAACCCACGCGGGCCCAGGCCCATGCTGCGCCTGCCGCCCCTTCCCTTTAGCCACGCGCGCGCTCTTTGCCCACCCTAGTTTCTATTATAAATAGGAGGGTAGCCGTCTCTTGTTTTCCTCTGCTTTGACTATTGATATTTGTGTGATTCTATAGGCAGACGAGTGCGGACGTCCTCTTCGGCGTCTTGGGAGGAGAACACACCTCTTTTGTGTTCAATTATCTAGTTCTTGTTACTTTATTCTCTATAAAAATTGTCCCCTTTGTTAGATCCTAACAATTTGGTATCAGAGCGTGACGATCCATGGTGGCCGCAACGAGATCAAAGGATAAATTCGAATTTTTTTACGCAAGTTTGTTGTTCCGCTGAATTTTTTTACTTTGTTTAATTTAATGAATCATGTTTCTCCACAATTTTTTCCAAGACACTTTTAATTTCAAAGTTTTGGTTCCCAAGACACTTTTCCCTCCAAAATTTAATCTCCACAATTTTTTCCAATACACTTTTAATTTCAAAGTTTTAGTTCCCAAGACACTTATCCTCCCAAAATTTAAGTTTTTTCACCAAAATTTTCACAAAATCCAATTTCAACCATTGATTTACCAAGATCAAATCTCAGCCACTCTTTATCTTCTCCTAGTCAGCCCTAAAATTCAAAAAAAGATTGTCAAATGTATAACAGACTAGTCTGATACGACTAGGGCTTTTTTTGTAGATCAAAGGTAGGGTTTTTATGGCTTGTGGACTACTAATCTAGGGTTTAATAACGAAGAACAGATCTGAAATTAATATTTAATTTCTGGAAAAATAGATCTAGGGCTAAAACAATTATCTAGCAATTAGGGAATAATCTAGAGCAACTAGGAATAAAATTACCTTGATCAATTCTTCGATAAACGCCATCCTAGGGCCGGCCGGCCCCTTTAATGGGGGAGGGGTTAATAATTGTCTAATTACCCTCTTGCCCTCCCCACTTGTGAGTAATCACACGTTTTGGGACCGGGTCCGTGTTGGACCCAAGTCGTCGCCTCCGATGGTAGACCCGCATCCCATGAGTCGGCCCCCCTTCTTGCCTAGCCGCCACACCCCTATGAGCCGCATCATTACTCCTCCCAAAAGTGCCACCTTGTCCTCAAGGTGGAAATCTGGAAACTGGTCGCGGATCACTGAAGCAGCCTCCCAAGTAGCATCGTAGTCGGGAAGGCCCCGCCAACGAATCCTCACCTCCTGAACCCCGCCTGCGGTCTGCCGGATCCCTGTCAACTCCTGAGGCTCCAGGAGCACCTCCATGTCATCTGTCAGAGTGGGTGGGAGAGTGGGTGACAGAGTGTGATTCCCGATGGCTCGTCGCAACTGTGAAATGTGGAACACCGGGTGAATGGTCGAAGTGGTGGGCAACTGCAGTCTATAGGCCACCTTTCCGATCTGAGCGGTCACCTCGAAAGGTCCATAGTAGCGGGCCGCTAGCTTCTCATTGCTCCGACGAGCCAAGGTCCTCTGCCTGTAAGGCCGAAGCTTCAGGTACACGCGGTCCCCAACCTCAAAGTGCTCATCTCGCCGGCGTGCATCTGCCTTGGTCTTCATGATCTGCTGGGCCCTCAACAGGTGTTTCTTCAACTCCTCCAGGTATTTATCCCTCTCAGTCAAGTGCTCCTCTACCTGGGACACCGGCGTGGCTCCTCTGCTGTAATGTATCAACTGTGGAGGGTCATGGCCATAGAGGATCCGGAATGGGGTGCTCTGTGCTGCCGAATGGTACGAGGTGTTGTACCAATATTCGGCCCATGCCAACCACCTGGCCCACTGCCTCGGTGCCTCGGACGCGAAGCACCTCAGGTATGTCTCCACACTCCTATTCACCACCTCCGTCTGTCCATCTGTCTGCGGGTGATAGGCCGTGCTCCTCCGTAACTTGGTCCCCTGCACCTTAAATAACTCTTTCCAAAAGCTGCTGATGAATACTTTATCCCGATCTGATACTATGGAGCCCGGAAACCCGTGCAGGCGAACCACCTCCCTCATAAAAGCTGCTGCCACCGTAACTGCAGTGTATGGGTGTCTGAGGGGTATAAAGTGGGCGTACTTGCTGAGCCGATCGACCACCACTAATATGGAACTGTACCCCTCTGATCGCGGCAACCCCTCAATGAAATCCATACTGATATCCACCCATACTCGCTCTGGCAAAGCTAATGGCTGTAAAAGTCCCACTGGTGCCATTGCCATATATTTGTGACGCTGGCACACGTCACATTCTGCTATCCGCTGGGCAATGTCTTTCTTCATCCCAGGCCAGTATAACTCTCTCGCCATCCGCCTGTAAGTCTGCTGTACCCCGGAGTGCCCCCCGATGGCGCTGCCGTGGAACTCCTGAAAGATCATGGGAATGTGGGCGGACCCCCTGGGAACCACCAGCTGGCCGTGGTATAGCAATCTCTGTCCCTCCATGCTGTATCCCTGAAAGTCCGAGGACCCCTGCTGCAGTGCCTCACGGATCCTTGTCAAATCTGCATCAGCCTCTATCTCTCTACTCAAGGGCTCCCAATCCAAGAGGACGGGTGCTGAGATGGTCGCGACCTCTGCAATCTCCTCGTGGCGCGACAAGGCGTCAGCCGCCTTGTTCTCCAGGCCTGGGCGGTACTGTATCTCGAATGTAAAATGCACCAGCTTGGAGAGCTATCTCTGATGCTCCTCGGTGACCATGCGCTGCTCCAATAAGTACTTCAAACTCCGCTGGTCGGTCCGCACTATGAACTTCCTACCCAACAGGTAGGGCCGCCACTTCTGAATAGCTAGTACAATCGCCATCAGCTCCCTCTCATAAACTGACTTCAGCCTCGCCTGTGCTGACAGGGTCTGGCTAAAGAAGGCAATCGGCCTCTGGTCCTGCATCAACACTGCCCCCAGGCCATACCCTGATGCGTCGGTGTCTATCACAAAAGGTCTGCTGAAATCTGGGAGCCCCAAAACTGGCACCGACGTCATCGCCTGCTTCAGGGCCTCAAATGCCCTTGTAGCCTCCTCGCTCCAGTGGAAGTTGTCCTTCTTCAGTTGCTCGGTGAGAGGCCAAGCAATCGTGCTATATCCCTGGACAAACTTCCTGTAATACACCGTCAAGCCCAAGAAGCCGCGCAAACCCCGTAAGGTGGAGGGTACCGGCCAATCTAGCATGGCTGCAATCTTGGTCCTGTCGGCTGCAACTCCCTCTGTTGACACCACGTGTCCTAAGTACTCCACCTGTGGCTGGCCGAACAGACACTTTTTCTTATTCGCACAGAGCTGCTGCTCCTGTAGCTCATGCAACACTGCTCGCAGATGCCCCACGTGCTCATCCATACTGCGGCTGTACACCAGTATGTCATCAAAGAAGACCAACACAAACCTCCTCAGAAAAGGTCAGAAGACCTTGTTCATCAAAGCCTGGAATGTCGCCGGTGCATTCGTCAAGCCGAACGGCATGACTAGGAACTCATAATGCCCATCGTGAGTCCTAAACGCAGTCTTTGGCACGTCGGCCGCCCTCATCCGTATCTGGTGGTAACCCGACTTCAGATCAATTTTGGAAAAATATGCTGCTCCATGGAGTTCATCCAATAGCTCATTAATCACAGGAATAGGGAATTTATCTGCCACTGTTTCCTTATTTAGGGCCATGTAATCCACGCAGAATCTCCAGCTGCCATCCTTCTTCACCAACAGTACTGGGCTAGAAAAAGGGCTAGTGCTCGGTTGGATCACCCCTGCCTGCAGCATCTCCTCCACCAACTGCTCTATCTCATCCTTCTGTACCTGGGGTACCTGTAAGGCCGCACACTGATGAGAGACACGCCCTCCCTCAAAACGATGGCGTGCTCATGATCTCTGTGTGGTGGCAGCCCCTGCGGTGTCTGGAAGACCTCCTCAAACTGTGCCAACAACTGCTCGACCTCAGGTGCTACTGCCTGTGGGGGGTCCTCACTTTGTACCGACGCTATCACTGCCTGTAGCTCCACCAAGTATCCCCCTGCTGTGTGAATAACCCTGGACATGGCCTTGTAAGACACCAGGGAGCGACAGAGACTGGGGTCCCCCTGTAACACCACTGTCCTCCCCCGTGCTGATACTCCATCCTCAACAGCTTCCAATTCGTCCTAATCTCCCCGAGGGTCTGCAACCACTTCATCCCTAGGATGACATCTGTACTCCCTAGCTCCAAGGGCAGGAAATCGGCGATGATCTGCTCCCCCTGAACCGCCACAACCACTCCGCGGCAGACACCAGTGCTATGTGTCACCTGCCCCGTGCCGAGCATCACTCCATACCGCCCAGTGCCACTCATCTGCAAACCCTGTGCCTCCGCTAGTCTGCTGGAGATGAAGTTGTGGGTGGCCCCACTGTCGATCAAAACTATCACCTCCTGGCTACCCACCTGTCCCACCAATTTCATGGTGTGGTTCGGCGTGAACCCCACCACGGAATTGAGGGACACCTCTGCAAGGTCTAAATGCTGGTGCTCCATCTCCTCCTCATCCTCTCCTGCCTCTAGGGTGATAGCCTCGTCCTCTCCCTCCTCATCGCCAGCTATCAGTATCTGGAGAGTCCGAGCGGCGCATCGGTGTCCGGGGGTGAACTTCTCATCACATCTGAAGCACAGCCCCTTCAACCGCTTCTCCCGTATCTCTGCATCTGTCATCCTCCGCACTTGCCCCCCCATCGCGGGGCTCCTGCCTCCTGTCAGTACCGCTCCCAGCTGCGGCGGTCACCCCCTGGCCCGTGGTGGTCCCTGTAGTAGGTGCCGTCCTCTGCCCTGCAGTAGCCGCCTGACTCCTGAATGTGGCACCTCCCCACGTCCCGTGGGCCCTCCGCTCTGTCTCCTGGTGATCCTCTACCTTCCTGGCCAGTGTCATCATCCCACGCAAACCAACGGGCTCGAACTGTCTCAGCCCCGACCGCATCGTGGGCTTCAGCCCCGTCATGAAACAGCCCTCCAGAGACTCCTCAGAGACTTCCCGAACTCGGCGGCAGAGCGACTCGAACTTCTTGATGTAAACACCCACGCTCCCGTCCTGCTTCAGCGAGTACAGTCTCTCGAACACGCCGCCAGCCTGTCCTCCTCCAAACCGCTCTGTTAAGAGCGTCGTAAACTCAGCCCAGGTCTGAAAAGGCTGCTGCTGATCTGTCCAACGGAGCCAGCCCAAAGCCTCTCCCTCCAAGCAGACCCCTATCGCCCGAAGCCACTCCTCACCTGGGACCGCGGACACATCCAAGTACCTCTCCACCCGGTAAAGCCAGTCATCTGGATCTCCTCCCTCAAACACAGGCACCTCCAGCTTCCTCAGACGCCTCTCGCCAGCGAATCCACCTCTCTCCTGCGCCTGGAAACCTCCCCGATGCTGGTATCCCTGTCGCCTGTCTGGAACATAAGTCTCAGCCCGATCACGGTGGCCTCCCCCTGCTCCATGCCCCTGCCGGTCTCCCAGAGGGTGTCCAAACTCTGCCTGGTGGCCTCCTGGAGGGTCCTGGTACGCTCTCCAATCTATTGTAACGCCCCCAAAGGGTGGGGGCTGAGTCGATGTGCCTTCTGTGATCTGGTGGTGCCCTCCACCCTGCTGAAATTCTCCTCCCGGCCCTCCAAAAGGCTGAAAACCCCCAAACTGAGCTCCTCGGACCTCGGGCGGGGCCCCGGGGGCCGAAAATTCCTCGTACCAGGTTGTCGGGACTCCTGGGGGGTCGATGGGCCCCCCAGGGGTCCGGTGGGCCTCGGGTCCCCCCTGGGGTCGGCCGAGGCCCCCCAGGCCGCCGCCTGGGCCGGTCGGCCCTGGAATTGGGCTGGCTGGCCCCAGGCGGCGGCGGAAAGGCCCGCCGAGGCCGCTGGGGGGGGGGGGGGGGGGGCGGCAGGTGCGCCCGCCCCTCCCAGCCTCCTGGCGGCCCTCCGCCGCCCCCAATGGGGTTCACCGGCCCCCCGATGTATATTTGAGGGGCCGTCGGCCATGCCGGGGGTGCCGCTGAGTCGGAAAACCCCCCCGGCCACTTGATCTTCACGGCGCGGCGGTGCGTGGTCTTGGTGGGTCCCTCACGCGTTGTCTCCTCGGTCAAAGCCTCCTTCGTCGTCTAGATCCAGATTATCTTCAAAAAAAAATTGCCTTTTTACCTTTGTCCTTCGCCAAAGGTGGCTCTTTTTTGCTTGGATCCGCTTTTGGGATAAGATGAGCGGTCAACGCCGCTATGGCCTCCGTCAATTCCGAAAGTTTTGCATCCGTTTTCTCTTGATCTTCCTTCATCTCCTTCCGGATCTCCGCGGCCATCTCCGCATCTTCTTTCCTCAAATCGATGAAACCCTTGCTGATTTGGGCTTCAATCTTTTCCACTTTTTCTTCCAAAATGTCGACCCGCTCCTTGGATCTTGTGCTCGCCATGGATCGAACGCTCTGATACCAATTTGATATGACTAGGGCTTTTTGTGGGGATCAAAGGTAACTAATCTAGGGTTTAATAACGAAGAACAGATCTGAAATTAATATTTAATTGCTGGAAAAATAGATCTAGGGCTAAAACAATTATCTAGCAATTAGGGAATAATCTAGAGCAACTAGGAATAAAATTACATTGATCAATTCTTCGATAAACGCCATCCTAGGGCCGGCCGGCCGGCCCCTTTAATGGGGGAGGGGTTAATAATTGTCTAATTACCCTCTTGCCCTCCCCACTTGTGAGTAATCACAAGTTTGGGACCGGCTCCGTGTTGGACCCAAGTCGTCGCCTCCGATGGTAGACCCGCATCCCATGAGTCGGCCCCCTTCTTGCCTATCCGCCGCACCCCTATGAGCCGCATCATAGTCATAACCCCATGTCCGCGGGCACGGTTCATTTAAGTTTTCTTCTGTGAAATCTTTGTTCACCGAAAAGTTATTTCCACAATCAAAATTTAACAGAACAATAAGTTAGCGTAAAAATATTTAGCGGCACGTGTGCCTTCAGCGCGACGTCTTCGGCGCGGAACAACAAATTCGGCACGGAACAACAAATTCGGCATCAAACAACAAATTCGGCGCGGGTTAGCTTAAAAAAATTTAGCGGGCGCATTCGACGGCAGAGATGGAGTTTTGAGATATGGTTGAGGTGTTCGAGTGTAGGATTGGTTGGTGAGGGGTGAGGTGAGGGATATTGTACCCTTGGGTTCTTTTCGGGGATGAGCTGTTTTGTTGTACATATGTATAAGATGATGTATAATGGACTTAATGAGGGATATATATACACACTAGTCGTAACCCGTGCCCGCGGGCACAGTTCATTTAAGATTTCCTCCGCGAAATCTTTGTTCCCCGAAAAATTATTTCCACAATCAAAATTTAACAGAACAATAAATTAGCGTAAAATTATTTAGCGGCGCGGGCGTCTTCGGCGCGGAACAACAAATTCGGCGCAGGCGCCTTAGGCTCGGAACAACAAATTCAGCGTCGAATAACAAATTCGACGCAGGCGTCTTCGTTGCGAAACAACAAATTCGGCATCAAATAACAAATTTGTCACGGGTTAGCGTAAAAAAATTTAGCGGGCGCCTTCGGCGCGGAACAACAAACCTCAGGATATTTTTACGCTAATTTGTTATTCCGCTAAATTGTTTTACGCTAAATTTTTTATTTTGTTTAATTTAATGGATCATGCTTCTCCATAATTTTTCCCAAGGCACTTTTAATTTCAAAGTTTAGGTTAAGGCACTTTCCCCCCAAATTTAATCTCCATGATCTTTCCCAATGCACTTCTAATTTCAAAGTTTAGTTTTCCAATGCATTTTCCACCCCGAATTTAATCTCCACAATCTTTTTCAAGACACTTCTAATTTCAAAGTTTTGATTCCCAAGACATTTTTCCCACAAAAATTTAAGTTTTCCCACAAAAATTTTCACAAAATCCAATCTCAACCATTGATTTACCAAGATCAAATCTCAGCCACTCTTTATCTTGTTCTATTCAGCCTTATAATTCAAAAAACACTGTCAAATGTATAATAGATATATTTATGTATATATATGAGGAATATGGCCTGTGCTGTTAGCGTAGGAAATTTTCCTGTGCTGACAGCATTTTAGGGCCCATAAAAGATTTTTTAAATTTTTTTGCAATGTGTTCTACAACTTGCTCCATACCAAATTTCAAGGAATCCAACACTTTTTGAGCTTTCAGCCATTCATTACAAAAAAACCACTCCAAAATCTGGAACTTTCAGTGCAATCTTTTTGAAATGAATGGATGGAGGCTCAAAAAGTGTTGGATTCACTTGAAAATTGATGGGGAGGTAGTTAACAAGTTGTTGAACACATTGTAAAAAACTTTTGGCTATCAAAGTGCTGTCAGCACAGAAAAACCAAATCTGTGCTGACATCACATGCCTATATACACACACACACATATATACACAGATATATGTACATACATATACATACATATACATACACATATGTGAGAAAAATGGATATCATATGACATGAGAGACAACATATACGTTGAAATGGCATGGTCTTCTTCACATGGTTAAAAAAACACACACTATGTGATCATCTGAAATATATGAAAGAGAGAATGCAAAACGTCGGTGCATATGAGGATCATCTCTTGTATGTCATGATATATCCATACATACATGTGTATACTAAAGCATATGAGCTGTAGCATGTCACAAAGGAAAATTCCTAATTCGGCACCCAAAAACCACCTCTCACTTATTTTTTCGATAATCGTTTTCATTCATATTGATATGTACATCCTAAGGCATTGAGGCACCAATTATTTTGTGATTTGCATATTGTTTCCGCATGCATTTGGTTGATGGAAAGTTTATTATGTATATTATTATGTATCATTTTATTATCAGTTGTATTACTACACACAAACATATGAGAATAATGTGTATTGTATGACATATAAGGCTAAGCCTCATATGTGGCCTCCAAAACTCTCACCTCTGTTATTCTTTTGGAGGATCGGAACCTTTTTGATGTTCATATTTTAAAACAACAAAACATCGAATTTCGGGTGAACCTTAGGGGTTTGTCTGAACATCCATACGCAGTTAAATTTGCGACAGGTAGATGAGTAGACAAAACCCCTTCAGTTCACCCGATATTCGGTGTTTTGGGGTTTTAGAATATGTAGATGAATGGGTCCGATTCTCATATAAAATAGAGGAGGGTGGAGTTTTGGAGCCTCATATGTCATATGATACCAATTATATATATTGTATGTATCCATATGTATGTATGTATCACACACACACATCATGTCCTCTTGTCTACTATTTGAAGGGTTGCTGTGTCCAACACCCTGAATCAGTATTGAAGTCCTGACACTGGTGTCAATTTCTGCCAATCATATGTTTTAAAGGATTGCTCACGTCTAGATAATAAAAAATGAAGTTAGTGTGGATTACATCATAATTCTTCCAATCCAGTTATAAGAGCAAGCGCACACATTATCTCTGTATCATTTTGTTTATTTGTCTGTATATGTATGCCATATATATGCGCACACACAAACTTCCAGATACATGCATAACCACAAATTAATTTTGCTGCATAACATTTCCAATCATTATCACAACATGCAGTTATTTTACTCACATTTTGACTTGTGGATAAATATCTTGGTAGATCATTTCGTCTAGGATCAGTTCTTTTTAATGATATCGTTGCATAAACAATAAATACAATAAATGATTTATCGATATATAGACAGAAGTTTTGTCAGAGATGTATCATGTGAACTTTATATTATTTAGATAGATGACAATAACTTTAAAAACTCTGTTGGTTGTTAACCATGTGTAATGGGGAAAAATATATTAGGTAGAGCTCAAAATCTGATGCATGTTCTTGTGAGACTTCTTAAACTAGGATCACTTTCTGTTTTATCTAGTCATATAACCACTACAACACTATTCATCTCAAGCTTTCTTTTATCTTTCCTCTCTAGCTAAAGGTTTGATTTTACGTAAGCAAATCATTATGGTGCGTCTTGCGATCAGAAGGGTTCTGCCAGCAAGGCATTATCGAATGTCTCATTGGCCTATGATGGGCTGATCTGTACAACAGTAGCTATAATCTCATTCTTAGTCCATTTCCTCTCAGAGGTTTTCCACTGACTTGCAATTTTGTAACAAGCGTAATTGTCTAGCCATGTCCTTTAGTTGGTTTTTGGGGGTTTTTGGGGGGTTTTGTTTGTTTGTTTGTTTGTTTGTTTGTTTTTTTGTTTTTTTTTTTTTTTTTTTGGGGGGGGGGGGGGGGGGTAATGCAACAGATCACAGTAGCCGAAGGTCCATCGGATAGAAGGACAAGGAATTAACTGACTATGTTAATTGATATGTTTTGTTGCAACAATATACATCATCTTGTGCCTGATTAAAGAGTTCTGTAATAACAGTATACATCAGCTTGCAGATGTCCACTTTCCCTTCAGTCTTTCGGTGAGTTACCTTTCCATTTATGAGCGACAGCAACCATTTAGGCTAAAACAATGTTTCTAGAGGACTTTTGAAGAAAATGAAAAATAAAAAAGAATTCATGTTTTCGTCTCTTCTGAGTCTATCTTTCCTCTTCCATCTTCCTTGTTCAGTGTTCCCTTAACTTGTGCATGTTCTCCATTTATTATTTCTTGAAACTCATGGTTTTGGTAGAAGTTCTGCATATATGTAAAAAATCACTTTCCTTAGGCATGAACTGTTAGTGATGTCTCTCCCGGAACTCGCGCTTTAATCGGTCATCAATGCCATCGTCTGTACCTACATACTTCTAGTATATTCCGTCTATGGATATCAATAAAATTTGAACCAGTGATTGGTCATATGGCTATTTGAAAACCCCAATTAGTGGCAGTCAGCACAAGCAAGAACATGTCTAAAGTTCGTGTATGAAGTATAATGTAGATTGTAGACACATCTATTCTTGGTGATGAAGCATACAATCCATGTCATCATTACTGTCCAGGGTAGCAAACACCTGGGTGTAACCAATAATGCGGTCTTCAATGTTCATGATTATCTGGTTTCCTTGGTTGTTGCACGTCTCAATATGACCTTATACTTTTTTAACTTGGGAATTTTTAGATACGCATTTTAATGTCTATTCTGTTTGACGCATGACAGAAGAGACATGACTTGTAGTGGGGGAATTTGAGGGGAAAATTTAATGTTTTGATAAAATTTCAGGTCTCGCACCTCGGAGATCTGACGATCACTAACTCACACGTTTCACACGTGGAGATTTTTTAGACCCCATGCCCAAGTAAAGACTCTCGCACACTCTCGTACACTAATTTAATTTTTATATACAAAAAGTTTACACATTCTTAAACTATATTCAACTCATCATAATTAGAAAGTTGAATACCAAGTCATATTTATTGGCTAATACTAAGACTAATTTGACTCATATTTAAATTCCTAAATAAACTCAAATAAAGACTCCTAAATAAAATAAAAGTGTTCTTCAGAATATAGTACTTAAAAAAGACTCAAAAGTCCTTTAAAAAGGAAACCCTAAAAAGACTCAAATTTCTTTTAAAAGGGAACTTTACAAATACTCAATTTTCTTTTGAAAACCCTAAAAAACTCAAATAATAAATTTTAAAAAGATTCAAAAATAATAAAAATAAATTCTAAAAGACTCATACTAATTAGAATCCAAATTAAAATCGAATGGTAATAGAATTAGAATCCAAACTGATTAGAATCCAAATCATTCTCACCGTTTTTAAAGAATTTCATCACCCGATGAATGGTAACATAATGAGCACAACCATGCAAAAATCACTATTCGTTTGTCTTTGGAGAAGACATGTTCGTGAACTTCAAAATATATGATAAGATTTAAGACGAATATCTTCTGGAAAATATTTTCAAAGCACATAAGACATGAAAGCATATATAATCTACTTGGTAGGATATGGAGGATTTGGGACGATAAATTAGATTCACACAACTACCTCAAGCTCAATAAATGGGTTAGATGACATCTTTAATATGGATTCTAATTGAGATGTTAATTTAAAAATTGGATCAAACTTGATCTCCAATTGTAGCTTTACCTCGGTTTCGAGATCAGGATCTATTTCAAGCTCAATTAAGGACTGAACATTTGGCTCATGGTCTTGTTCGGGTTTCAAAAGCTTACTTATACTTAGTTCATTTGAGTTCAATTTATTTTTTGATCAGCTCAAATCTTGGTTGGGAATGGATTAATACAATTTTTTTTATTAAACATGAATGTGTGTTTGAACTTTCAAAACTTATCACATCTAGGTCATACCACTAAGGCATTCTTAGCAGGATGCGTTCGACAAAACGTGACATCAAATATGTTCATGATAGCTCGCAAAATGTATAGGGGCATTAAACATCATTGGGTAACTGAACGAGTGGTCTTATCAATCGACGTTATATGGTTGTGAGTGAGGTTCAGCTGTTAGACATATTTTTTCAAAGACTGATTTGAAAACAATAACAACTTACCTTCATCAAGCTTCAACTTACATCAACTTACATGACTTTTCACATACCTTGAATTAAGTATGAGAAATGCTAGTCCTACGCTAATCTTCTTTACCTTTAGGTCTTATAGACAAACACTTAATCAACTTACATCAACTTACATGACTTTTCACATACCTTGAAATAAGTATGAGAAATGCTAGTCCTACGCTAATCTTTTTTACCTTTAGGTCTTATAGACAAACACTTAATCGAATTGAGATGAGCATTTGATTTATGAATATTCATTTACATCTGTAATACATTCAGACGCATAGATTTTTTTGGTCATTCTTTCAAAATATATATAATAGCTTGAACTGGCTTGCACTTCGTTTGAATGTATCTCAAATTTGACTGAAAATAGTTTCAAAATCTTTAAAATAGGAAATTGCGCATAAAAAAGGTCGAGAAATCCTTAGAAAAGCATTCGAAAAATTTGAAAGTTATTGTAGCACAGGGAAAATCCTAATTTTTTTTGTAAAATCATGTGCAATACTAAAACAAAAACAAATTTCCTTAAATTTTTTTGATCTGAAACTGCATTTTTTGCATCTATTTTGAAATTTTTTCCTTTTTTTGATTTTTAAATCCTTTTTTTAAAATTTTCCTCTTTTTTGATTTTTCTTTTTTCCTCTCTTTTTTGATTTTCTTTATTTTACACTTTTCACTTTCTCTCATTTTTTGATTGATTATTTTTCCTTTTTTTCTTTTTTATTTTTTATCTAAAACCTAACTAAAAGAAAAGAGAATTGATGATTATAAAGAAAAAAGGTAAAAGTTTTAAGGATTTTAGGCTCTGTTACCAAATATGACACAAGATGGAAGAAAAATGGTTGTGGTGACGGAATTTATTGGGAAAATTTTTGGGATTTGATAAAATTTTGGGCTCACAGCTTGGCGATATGATGATCACTGATTCACACGTCTCGTAGGTGAAGATTGTTCAAATCTCACGACTAGGTAGGCAAGCTCACTCTTGCACACCAATGTAAAGTTAATTTTGGCAAACAAAAATTTTACACTATTTTTCTCAACTTCTCTTCAACTCTTCATAATTAAAAGTTGAATACTGTATTTATTGGCTTATACAAAGACTAATTTGAGTCGTATTTAAACTCCTAAATAAACTCAAGTAAAGCTTCTAAATAAAATAAAAGAGTTCCTTACTCAACAAAGACTCAAACTCCTTTAAAAAGGCCTAAAAAGAAACTCTAAAAATACTCAAATTTCTTTTTAAAATTCTAAAAAAGACCCAACTATCAATTTCTAAAAAGATCAAGTCCATAAAAACAAATTCTAAATGCTGATTAGAATCCAAATTAAAGTTGTTTCACCATCAACGTTTCTTTCAGAAGCTTGCATCTGGAAAGTGTCACTTAAGTTTATTCAAAATAATGTTTGATGTTCAATCTCTTCATTCCAGTAGCTGTCTTTCTCATTGCATCTTTTGACCTTTCTCACTGTGATGTTTCCTTCAGACTGTTAGGAGTCAGAATATGCAGATTTAGAGATATGTTGTAATATGATTGAGATGATGCTTTTCCCATAATAATAGGTTAACTATACATTGTGCTAAAATCAAGGTTTTAGGTCTCGGTTTCGGTATCGGTATCGCTCCTTCCAAAATTTAGGTTTCGGTATCGGTATCGTCCGTTTCGGTGGTTTCGGAAGCAAGTTTCGGTATCGTCCCAAAATTAAAGTATTAATTATATACTATCAAATACTTGTCACTTTTGTATTACTTATATGTATTTGTAAATATTTATATGTATATTTATATTTTAAATATTGGAAAGAAGTGGAGAGTTGCTTTGCGCACCACCGTTTTACTCTGCGCACATACAACTTATTTACAATCAAATACTTTTTTATAAGTTACACATTTTGCAAAATATATAAAAATATATTACAATTTTTTCTATATATGTGTATATATATTGATGCATAGGAAGTAGTTGTAAGGGTATTTTGCTAAATATGTTGCAGGTAAAGAATCGAATGGCAAATTTTGTTAATAAGCTGGGTTTGTGATGCGACTAGGGCTTTTTGTGGGGATTAAAGGTAGGGTTTTTATGGTTTGTGGACTACTAATCTAGGGTTTGATAGCGAAGATCAGATCTGAAATAGTAATTTAATTGCGAATAAAATAGATTTAGGGCTACAACTAATTAATTGGCAACTAGGAATTAATCTAGGGAACTAGGAATAGAAAATACCTTGATCAAATCTTCGATAATCCACACCCTAGGGCCGGCCGGCCCCTTTATTGGGGGAGGGGTTAATAATTATCTAATTACCCCTTTGCCCTCCCCACTTGTGAGAAATCACAAGTTTGGGACCGGGTCCAAGTTGGACCCAAGTCGCCGCCTCCGATGGTAGACCCGCATCTCTTGAACCGGGCTCCCCTCTTGGCTAGCCGCCGCCGCCCCCTGAGCCCCCTGAGCCGCATCATTACTCCCCCCCCCAAAAGTGCCACCTTGTCCTCAAGGTGGAAATCTGGAAACTGGTCGCGGATCACTGAAGCCGCCTCCCAAGTAGCATCGTAATCGGGGAGGCCCCGCCAACGAATCCTCACCTCCCGGACCCCGCCTGCGGTCTGCCGAATCCCTGTCAACTCCTGAGGCTCCAGGAGCACCTCCATGTCATCTGTCAAAGTGGGTGGGAGAGTGGGTGACAGAGTATGATTTCCGATGGCCCGCCGCAACTGTGAAATGTGGAACACCGGGTGAATGGTCGAAGTGGTGGGTAACTGCAGTCTATAGGCCACCTTCCCGATCTGAGCGGTCACCTCAAAAGGGCCATAGTAGCGGGCCGCTAGCTTCTCATTGCTCCGATGAGCCAAGGTCCTCTGCCGGTAAGGTCGAAGCTTCAGGTACACGCGGTCCCCCACCTCAAACTGCTCATCTCGCCGGTGTGCATCTGCCTTGGTCTTCATGATCTGCTGGGCCCTCAACAAATGTTTCTTCAACTCTTCCAAGTACCTATCCCGCTCAGTCAAGTGCTCCTCTACCTGGGACACCGGCGTAGAACCTCTGCTGTAATGTATCAACTGTGGGGGGTCACGGCCATAGAGGATCCGGAATGGAGTGCTCTGTGCTGCTGAATGGTACGAGGTGTTGTACCAGTATTCGGCCCATGCCAACCACCTGGCCCACTGTCTCGGCGACTCTGACGCGAAGCACCTCAGGTATGTCTCCACACTCCTATTCACCACCTCCGTCTGTCCATCTGTCTGCGGGTGATAGGCCGTGCTCCTTCGAAGCTGGGTCCCCTGCACCTTAAATAACTCCTTCCAAAAGCTGCTGATGAACACCTTGTCCCGATCTGATACTATGGAGCCTGGAAACCCGTGCAGGCGAACCACCTCCCTCATAAATGCTGCTGCCACCGTAACTGCAGTGTATGGGTGTCTGAGAGGTATAAAGTGGGCGTACTTGCTGAGCCGATCGACCACCACTAATATGGAACTGTACCCCTCTGACCGCGGCAACCACTCAATGAAATCCATACTAATATCCTCCCATACGCGCTCTGGCAAGGCTAGTGGCTGTAAAAGTCCCGCTGGCGCCATTGCCAAATACTTGTGACGCTGGCACACGTCACATTCTGCTATCCGCTGGGCAATGTCCTTCTTCATCCCAGGCCAATATAACTCCCTCGCCATCCGTCGGTAAGTCTGCTGTACCCCGGAGTGCCCCCCAATGGTGCTGCCGTGGAACTCCTGAAATATCATGGGGATGTGGGCGGACCCCCTGGGAATCACCAGCCGGCCATGGTATAGCAACCTCTGTCCCTCCATGCTGTATCCCTGAAAGTCTGAGGACCCCTGCTGCAGTGCCTCACGGATCCTCGTCAAATCTGCATCAGCCTCTATCTCTCTACTCAAGGGCTCCCAATCCAAGAGGACGGGTGCGGATATGGCCGCGACCTCCGCAATCTCCTCGCGACGTGACAGGGCGTCAGCCGCCTTGTTCTCTAGGCCTGGGCGGTACTGTATCTCGAATGTAAAGTGCACCAGCTTGGAGAGCCATCTCTGATGTTCCTCGGTGACCATACGCTGCTCCAATAAGTACTTCAGACTTCGCTGGTCGGTCCGCACTACGAACTTCCTACCCAACAGGTAGGGCCGCCACTTCTGAATAGCAAGTACAATCGCCATCAGCCCCCTCTCATAAACTGACTTCAGCCTCGCCCGTGCTGACAGGGTCTGACTAAAGAAAGCAATGGGCCTCTGGTCCTGCATCAAAACTGCCCCTAGGCCATACCCGGATGCATCGGTGTCTATCACAAAAGGTCTGCTGAAATCTGGGAGCCCCAGAACTGGCACCGTCGTCATCGCCTGCTTCAGGGCCTCAAATGCACTGGTCGCCTCCTCGCTCCAGTGGAAGTTGTCTTTCTTCAGTTGCTCGGTGAGAGGCCAAGCAATCGTGTTATATCCCTGGACAAACTTCCTGTAATACCCTGTCAACCCCAAAAAACCCCGCAGTCCCCGTAAGGTAGAGGGTACAGGCCAATCCAACATGGCAGCAATCTTGGTCCTGTCGGCTGCCACTCCCTCTGCTGATACCACGTGGCCCAAGTACTCCACCTGTGGCTGGCCGAACAGACATTTCTTCTTATTTGCACAGAGCTGCTGCTCCTGTAGCTCATGCAATACTGCTCTCAGATGCCCCACGTGCTCCTCCATACTGCGGCTGTACACCAATATGTCATCAAAGAAGACCAACACGAACCTCCTCAGAAAAGGTCGGAAGACCTTGTTCATCAACGCCTGGAATGTGGCCGGTGCATTCGTCAAGCTGAATGGCATGACTAGGAACTCATAATGCCCCTCGTGAGTCCTAAATGCGGTCTTCGGCACGTCGGCCGCCCTCATCCGTATCTGGTGGTAACCCGACTTCAGATCAATTTTGGAAAAATAAGCTGCCCCGTGGAGTTCATCCAGCAGCTCATCTATCACAGGGATGTGGAATTTATCTGCCACTGTTTCTTTATTGAGGGCCCTGTAATCCACGCAGAATCTCCAGCTGCCATCCTTCTTCTTCACCAACAGTACTGGGCTAGAAAAAGGACTAGTGCTCGGTTGGATCACCCCTGCCTGCAGCATCTCCTCCACCAACCGCTCTATCTCATCCTTCTGTACCTGAGGGTACCTGTAAGGCCGTACACTAATGGGAGACACGCCCTCTCTCAGAACAATGGCGTGCTCATGATCCCTGTGGGGTGGTAGCCCCTGCGGTGTCTGGAAGACCTCCTCAAACTGTGCCAACAGCTCCTCGACCTCCGGTGCTACTGTCTGCGGGATGCCCTCACTCTGTACCGACGCAGTCACTGCCTGTAGCTCCACCAAGTATCCCCCTCCTGCGGTGTGGATAGCCCTGGACATGGCCTTGTAGGACACCAGGGAACGACAGAGGCTGGGGTCCCCCTGTAACACTACTGTCCTCCCCTCGTGCTGATACTCCATCCTCAGCAGCTTCCAGTTGGTCCTAGTCTCCCGAGGGTCTGTAACCACTTCATCTCCAGGATGACGTCTGTACTCCCCAGCTCCAAAGGCAGGAAATCGGCGACGATCTGCTCTCCCTGAACCGCCACAACCACCCCGCGACAGACACCAGTGCTATGTGTCACCTGTCCCGTACCGAGCATCACTCCATACCTCCCAATGCCGCTCATCTGCAAACCATATGCCTCCGCCAGTCTGCTGGAAATGAAATTGTGGGTGGCCCCACTGTCGATCAAAACTACCACCTCCTGGCTACCCACCTGTCCCACCAATTTCATGGTGTGGTTCGGTGTGAACCCCACCACGGAATTGAGGGACACCTCTGCAAGGTCTAAGTGCTGATGCTCCATCTCTTCCTCCTCTCCTGCCTCTAGGGTGATGACCTCGTCCTCTCCCTCCTCATCGCCAGCTATCAGTATCTGGAGAGTCCGAGCGGCGCATCGGTGTCCGAGGGTGAACTTCTCATCACATCTGAAGCACAGCCCCTTCAACCGCTTTTCCCGTATCTCAGCATCCGTCATCCTACGCACCTGCCCCCCACCACGGGGCTCCTGCCTCCTGTCAGTACCGCTCCCAGCTGCGGCCGTCACCCCCTGCCCTGGGGTGGTCCCTGTAGTCGGTGTGGTCCTCTGGCCTGCAGTCGCCGCCTGACTCCGGAATGTGGCACCTCCCCACGTCCCTCTGGACCTCCGCTCTGTCTCCTGGTGGTCCTCCACCTTCCTGGCCAGTGTCATCATCCCCCGCAACCCGACAGGCTCGAACTGTCTCAGCCCTGACCGCACCGTGGGCTTCAGCCCCTTCATGAAACAACCCTCCAAGGACTCCTCAGAGACTCCCCGAACTCGGTGGCAGAGCGACTCGAACTTCTTGATGTAATCACCCACGCTCTCCTCCTGCCTCAGCGAGTACAGCCTCTCGAACACGCCGCCAGCTGGGCCTCCGCCAAATCGCTCCGTCAAGAGCGTCGTAAACTCAGCCCAGGTCTGAAAAGGCTGCTGCTGATCGGTCCAACGGAACCAACCCAAAGCTTCTTCCTCCAGACAGACCCCTATGGCCCGCAGCCAATCCTCCACTGGTACATCGGACACCTCCAAGTACCTCTCCACCCGGTACAGCCAGTCGTCTGGGTCGCCTCCCTCAAACACAGGCACCTCCAACTTCCTCAGACGCCTCTCGCCAGCAAATCCCCCTCTCTCCTGCGGCTGGAAACCTCCCCTGGGCGATATCCCTGTCGCTTGTCTGGAATGTAAGCCTCAGCCCGCTCACGGTAACCTCCCCCTGCTCCATGTCCCTGCCAGTCTCCTGGAGGGTACCCAAACTCCATCTGGGGGCCTCCTGGGGGGTCCTGGTGCGCTCTCCAGTCTCCTGTAACTCCCCCAAAGGGTGGGGGCTGAATCGGTGGTCCCCCTGTGGTCTGCTGGTGGCTTCCGTTCTGCTGAAATCCTCCGCCAGGCCCTCCAAAGGGCTGAAATCCCCCAAACTGAGCTCCACGGACCTCGGGCGGGCCTCCCGGAGGCCGATAATTCGTCGTAATGGGCTGGCGGGCGTCCTGGGGGGCCGGTGGGCCCCCCCAGTGATCAGCTGGGCCTCGGCTCCCCCCTGGGGTCGGCCGAGGCCCCCCAGGCCGCCGCCTGGGCCGGCCGGCCCTGGAATTGGGCCGGCGGGCCCCAGGCGGCGGTAGAGTGGCCTGTCGAGGCCGCCGGGGGGGGGGGGGGGGCAGGTTCGCCCGCCCCTCCCAAGCCCCCGGCGGCCCTCCGCCGCCTCCATTGGGGTTCGCCGACCCCCCAGGGTTGTTTTGGGGGGCCGGCGGCCACGCGGGGGTGGCCGGGGGTTGTCGATGGGTCGGAAAAACCCCCCCGGTCCTTTGTTCGTCACGGCGCGGCGGTGCGTGGTCTTGATGGGTCCCCCACGTGTTGTCTTCTTGGTCAAAGCCGCCATCTTCGTCAAATCCCGGATGTTCTTCAAAAAAAATTGCCTTTTTACCTTTGTCCTTCACCAAAGGTGGCTCCTTTTTGCTTGGATCCACCTTTGGGATGAGATGAGCGGTCAATGCCGCGATGGCCTCCGTCAATTCCGAGAATTTTCCTTCCGTCATCTCCTTCATCTCCTTCATCTCCTTCCGGATCTCCGCGGCCATCTCCGCATCTTCTTTCCTTAGATCAATGAAACCCTTACTGATTTGGGCTTCAATCTTCTCAACTTTCCCTTCCACGACTTCAATCCGCTCCGTGGATCGCGTGCTTGCCATGGATCAACGGCTCTGATACCAATTTGATGCGACTAGGGCTTTTTGTGGGGATTAAAGGTAGGGTTTTTATGGTTTGTGGACTACTAATCTAGGGTTTGATAGCGAAGATCAGATCTGAAATAGTAATTTAATTGCGAATAAAATAGATCTAGGGCTACAACTAATTAATTGGCAACTAGGAATTAATCTAGGGAACTAGGAATAGAAAATACCTTGATCAAATCTTCGATAATCCACACCCTAGGGCCGGCCGGCCCCTTTATTGGGGGAGGGGTTAATAATTATCTAATTACCCCTTTGCCCTCCCCACTTGTGAGAAATCACAAGTTTGGGACCGGGTCCAAGTTGGACCCAAGTCGCCGCCTCCGATGGTAGACCCGCATCTCTTGAACTGGGCTCCCCTCTTGGCTAGCCGCCGCCGCCCCCTGAGCCCCCTGAGCCGCATCAGTTTGTTCACATAGCAATTCTGCATTAAAAGAATTGAATGGCATATTTGTAAATAAGTTGGGTCTGTTTGCATAGCAATTCTGCATCAAAAGAATTGAATGGCAAATTTGTAAATAAGTTTGGTCTGTTTGCATAGTAATTCTCCAAAATTTCTATATGCTACATTGTATCCATTTTATTCTAACCTATTTCTTTTATTTTCAAGTTTGCCATTGACATCTTTTTAAAATATTAAGAGCCCTCACACCCCAATCCAATCGGTGTGACCTATCTGCAGCAAGATGGAGTGAAGAGGGAGGGAGGCGGCAAGAGGGAGGCGGCGGCTACCAGGTAAGCCCTCTCTTTTTTCTTTCTTCTTCTTTTTTTGAATCCCCTCTTCTTCTTCTTCTTCATTTTTGTTTTCTTCTTTGTTTTTTTGGATTTTCTTCTTCTTATTCTT